>CABHPQ010158450.1:0-15431 GCA_902168405.1 Peromyscus aztecus | reverse complement strand
GTTGGTTTCCATTATATATGACAATGTTGGTGAGGGTGAGTCTCACATATCTTATACTTGGGAGGCAGGGGAGGACAGAAGGAGGGAGGGTGAGGGAGAAGGAGAACCCGGATTAAAATGAAGGACATAGTACATTATGTGATTCTGTTTATATAAAGCTCTGAAGGTGGGAAAAGCCATCTGTGGTGAGGAACTCGGATCAGTGGTTTCCTGGGGGCAGGTGTGTGAGTGTTTGTTTGTTTGTGTGTAAGGAGGTTTTCTTGAATGGAGAGTGTTATATATGAACTTTCTAAGTAAAGAAAGTGTTTAATATCTTTATCTGAGTGACATACAGAGGGAGGCTCTATTTATAGATAACACATATAAAAAGACATTTGAGCGTACACTTCGGATGTGCGCATTTTTATGTAAATTATAACTTTAAAATACAATATGATAAAAATAAGTTACACTGCTTCTCAGCTGAGCACAAACATCCCCCCACCCCAAATAATGTTTTCCAAATATTTTTAAATAGCACAGTTCTGACTTAGGTTTTTCGGCATAGATTCTCAGATATAAAACAGAGCAGGTGAAGGCTGCTAGCATTGAAATGCCTAATGCCTACTTCACCCTGTCCAACACTCCACTGTGGTACCACACCACCTTCCTTAACTACCCAGTGACAGCAGCACTCAAGGTTTAGGTGGTATCGACTATACAGATTAGTGTCTGAGAAGTGTGACTTGGCCTCATGGTTAATAAAAAAAAAAAAAAAAAGATAATGCCCTGGGAATCATGTCTTATGATCCACAATTGATATTTTGTCCTCTCTGCATGTCCAGGAAATTGAAAGTTGTGTTGCACACACTGTGAGAGGAACAGGGTAAGAACGTTCCCGTTGCAGAGTCAGTCTGTAGTCTGTGGTCCACTCAGGGATGTAAGATGGATATTCATTCCCCAAATGCACAGAGAGCCATGAGGGCATTTAGCACTCTGTACAGGCCTCCAGGGCTGGGGCATTGTGTTTAGTGGAAAGGGTGTCCCTAAGGGAAGAATCAGTACTCATCGGAGGTGACTCATTTGTATTCATTATCAATAATGACAACTGCTATATTTTTATCTCCTGAGAGTTGCTCTTTGTGTGTGTGTGTGTGTGTGTGTGTGTGTGTATTCTTAGCAGAAAATGGAAATAGGAGTGAGTTATGATTTTAGGTCTTTCTAAAAAGTTTTTATTAGTACGTATTAATTATCCAGAACAGTGGGCTTCATTCTGACATTTTCACACATACGCATAATATGTTCTGATCATACTCGACCCCCATTTCTCCCTCATGTCCCCCCCACTCCCATTGATCCCGTTCATCTCTGCAAACCTTTTGACTTTCATGTCTTTGTTGTTGTTGTTGTCGTTGTTAGCAAGCGAGTTTCACCAGGGTTACTTACAGGAACATGGCCGATGGCTTGTAATTACAGCCCCTTAGAGGTGGGCGGGTAGGTGGGTACACCGCTGAGAAAAGCCCCCTCCCCCACTCTACTTCGTCTCTCTTTGTCCTCATTACCTGGTTCGGACCCATCCACTATACGGAGCTTCAGGCTTTCATCTCGACGTTTCCGTCACTCATGGCTTCTGAGGAGCCCTTCCTTTCCCCATGGGTACCAGAACCACATGAAAAGCCAGGCTGGATGTGTTCACGTGGCTTGGTGCTGAGATCTCCTTTCCCACAAGACCCCCCCCCCCCCCACCACACACACCCCTGTGTTTCCCATCCCCACGCAGCTGCTGCGATTCATTTATTTATTTTAACGTTTAATTTGTGATACAGTTAGAAGAGGCTGTCAGCAAGGGAGAATCAAATGTAAAGTTTATTTTTTTTTCCCCAGCCGGGAAAAGCCAGTGGAGAAGGGAGACCACTTCTTGGGTTTGTTTGCTTTGCTTTATTTTATTTTTTAAACGTCTGAAGCTTGGCTTCCTTTAAGTGCAGAGTCCAAGGAGAGAAAATTAAAAATTTTATTTAATTTTTTTTTTTTTAGGTAGAATCTAATTTTTCTTTAAGGTAAATGGGAGAGAGGATGGAATTTCCTCCCCAAGGGAACTGATTGTTCAGATTCTGATTTGCTTATTCATTTATTACTGCAAAGGTATTGATTTTGATTGATAAAACGCAGAGTTAGGAGTTCGGCAAACCTGTATAAAACTGAGCCCTGGGGAAAGGATGAAAACTTGAAACTAAGATGGGCTCAAAGAATGAGGGTAACTCACCAGACCATGGAAAAATCTCTGCCTCAGATATTGCCCTTGCTGACCTCTCCTAGGATTTCAAGTCCCTATATTAGATATATTTCTGGCTGGGAAGTGACTCCGTGTGTGAACAAGCTGGCCATGTAATCTCGATTACCTGAGTCTGGGTCCCTAGAAGCCAAGTACAAGATGAACACAGGAGCAAAAGCATCTGCCATCCCTGTTGCCTCCTGGAAATGGGGCCAGGAACACTTCCAGCAGCTCCAGGGCTGGCTAGCCTGGCTTACACAGTGGTGATGAGCCCTCATCTCAGACAGACAAGGTGAAGGGCAAGAATAGACAACAGAAGGTTGTCTTCTGACTTCCACATGTGTTTTGTGGCATGTGTGTACCCACACACATGAGCATACAAACGCACATGCACTCATACATCACACACATAAATACACAAAAACGTAAAAAAAAAACAAACCTATTTTGTGTGTGAGCTATACAAAACTAATGAGAAATGGTGCAAAAGGAAAACAAAATCTTCACAGTTAAAAAAGTTTGGGGGAAAACTGGATATGATGGCACAGTTCTAGACACAGCTCCTGAGAGGTGGAAGTAGGAAGGTCAGAAGTTCAAAGCTAACCTCAGATTTATAGCAAGTGTTACTCCATCCTGGGCTAATTGATGTGGCCCTGCTTCAAAATCTAAACCAACCAACCAGCCAACCAATGAACCAACCAAACAAACAAAAAAGATTTTGGGAAACTGAGAACAAATAACATTAAAAGTTTTGGTGGAAGATTTCCTGGGATCTGCAATATAATTTTAGGTATATTCTTGGTGTCTAATGAATAGAATGATATTATATAGCCACATAAATACTCCCAAATGTAACCCAAAGGGGATTTTAATCCATTTATCTCCACCAACATTTTAGGACGAAGATCCTCACTAAACCTTTATTGAGGAAGTGCTCCATTCAAGTACTGAAATATATTTTCAAAATACAAACCACTAAGGAGGGAGATGTTCAGAAGTTCAAAATCATCTTCAACTACTTAGCAAGTTGGAGGACAGGATGAGCTTCACAAAACCCTGGTTTTTTTTTTGTTTTTGTTTTTGTTTTTTTTTTTTTTAAATGCAGACCAGGGCAGGGAAAAGATACTATGTAAAATGATAATTAGCCAGCCTAACTTCTTATTCAAATTATAATAGTTTCCCAAGTTAACATTCAGTGCTTTGTAAAAAATCACTGAGAAGGTGCTTGGGCTGCAAGAAAATATGACAGGGCCACGCTGCACCAGTGGTCCAGCCAGGGGGTGTGGAAGAGAGTGATTTGATAAAGAGAAATCCATTCTGGATTTTGATCCAAGTAGCAAATATCAGGTAGAACCAAATAAGAGAAAAGAGATGTTACCAATATAGTTATACACAGGAAGATGCATGCAAATTTAGATTATAAACTTCCTGTGATAAGTTGGAAGCATAGTGATTGACAGCAACCAGGGAGATGTTCAAACTTTCTTAACATGGAAATCTGCCTTTCGGCAGGTGGAGGACTGGTGTATGGTGATACTCTCCATGGCATGAAACCTCTTTCCTGTCATTCAAGTGGCATTTCCCAGTCTCTTCTCCAACTAGAGGAGACACACAATTGAGTTCTGGCCAGTGTGATGTGGGCAGATGTGTTCAACTATACCTTTGCTTCTGACACATATCGGGCGCTGTGGGATCAACCTTCTTCTCAGCCTTCTCATCTGCCAGCTGTGTGTCACCATGGGAACACGCTGACAAAGACACATAATTGGAGCATCCCGGATCCTAAATTGTTCTTTGGAGGACACTCCACAAGCATACACACTGGAGTCCGTGAAGGTTAGATAATTTCTGTTTTGTTAGTCATTGTTTCTGTTGCTATGTTGCTGACACACTTCAGGTTAATTACCTTGACTGATACATCCTCAGAGATTACAAATGTGTTTAATTGATGAGGGTAAATCTAGCTTAAGACACTAGTAGTAACTTACTCTTCATAGTGGCTACCACAGGAAGCACCTTGTTTTACTGCTGCCCTGTTCCAGGGAAATAGTTTTAAAATCAGATTACAGAAGATTGATGCTGAGGTGTCCCAGCTTTCTGATCTCTCCCCCAGGTATCCCACTCTTCCACTCCATCTGGTGCGTTGAAAGTGACCACCCTACCCTCAAACACTGGGTTGTGCTCTGAGTCAGATAAAGCATATGGGGCTGTGAGAATTGGTTTCCTTAGTGATGAAGTGTAGAACCACCCTCCAAGGATGCAGGCTGAGCAGAACCCAGCCAGGAATCTGCTGACTTGCGGGCCTTCCACACATTTACACACCTTGGCCCACTGCCCAGCTCTGCACAGCTGGCTAGAACAATCCTCAACCCTTAGGACCCTCTCCCAAGAGAATTCCATGAAAGCAGGAGCTGGTAGGAAAACAGAGATGCAGGGAATGTAAACCTTGCTTAGGAATTAAATGAATTCTGAAGAACAGGAATCTGGCCAGTTGTGATATTTATCAGTCTTCTGACAGCCAAAGTGAAGAGGTTAGGGATTATTTGTGTGCATGTTTACATCTGTCGAAAGTCCTATATGGTAAGAAGATATGGATTTTTTTTTTAAAAGTGTGAATGGCTGCTTTTGGGGAGTGAAATACTGTTCTTGCTATTCAGGGAAACTCATAAATACACATTTTTATTTTTATAGCCAATGACAAATCCCAATTGACGAGTCAGCTATTTTGAAGTGTGTCACCATAAGCAGGGGTAGATGTATGATTTTTGAACCTGGAAGATGTATAATTTAGGGGATCTCCTTTAACAAAATGAATTTAAAATTAGGCATGGAAGTAGACATTTATTTAGGGACAGAATCACAGCAAACTATAAAATTAAAAGGATGTCAAGCATAGGGTCAGAAAGCAAGGAAACTTGTAGTGGAGCACTAACATACCTCTTAGGACTTTCTCTATATTTTTGTTTGTATACTCTTTGGCCATCTTACTGTTGGACAGGAATTTCATAATATTTTCTATGTAGGAAATAAAAAGATGATCTAGCCTCTTCTTTTGTATGTGTTCAAGCATCTTTGGCTTCAGATCTCATTTATGGTAATTTAATGGAAATTATTGAGATTATTGTTAACTTTGGGAATCATGTTCCCTTTACATATAAGCTGTTAACACTGAGAACATTTTGCACAGACTTGCTTCTGGCTATACTTTTAAACCTTGCTTCTCGCTGCTACTGATGACATATATTCTTATGGTGCAAAGTCTTATCTTGACATGGCTCCTGGCCCTTTGTATTTTAATGCTAGGTAAATTGTTACAGGGGATGGTGGAAATTCCTGGAAGCCATTTCTGCAGTGGGAATGACTGGTGATAACTTAATTATGCACGGAAGTAACATGAAATCGAATAAATTCATTTTACTAAGCTCTAACTAAATACGTCTTCAGAGTCGGTATCTTCTTAGCTAGATGCATCTTAAAAATTCTTGTTGCTAATATTGTCCTCAAACCCCAGGGAGCACTCTGGCCACTGTACCTCAGGACAATGCTTTTGGAAGCGCTTCCCAAAAACTTGTCTGTTTCTGGTGTCTGAGATTGGCTGGAAATGTCCATGCTATCTAGATGAGTACTCATAATGCAGAATCTCTGCTTGCAGGTACCTAGGTCCTCCTTTCAACTTCTGGGATGATTTTTGACTCTGTACTTCATACTTGGGGTTGACCAGATAGCCCCAAGTTTTGTGCAATTCAAAGTTAGAGTAGATTGGTAAGTGTATTTCATACACCTGCCACTGTATCACTACTTTTAGGATAATCTATGATATTGGGCTTCTAGAATAGTGCTAACAGGTTTTTGTGGTGGCATCTTTGGTGGTGGCTTGCTCACATCTGACACAAAAATAAGTTAAGGGCTCTGAGCTACTGACATCCACTATTACTCCTGGAGTTGTAGCTGAGGTTGTGGGTCTATGCATTGGTTGTCACTGGTCTGTTTTTGGGTTGCAGCATCACTTTTGGTGCGCAGTACCCAAAAGCAATTGGTGGAGGCAGCAGGCATCTTCAGCTTCATAGGACTCTTGTCAATGGCATCCAGGGCTGTCACCCTGATTCTTCTATAGGGTCTAAACCTTGTTGGAGCCCACCTCTTCCAAAGGCGTTTAGAACCATACTCTAGTCATGAAAACGATCCTTTATAAACGTTATCTCTCACCTCCTGGGAATGTGGAGCCACAGAGTAATGTCCTGCTCTCCAGGGTCATTGTTTTTTGACGTGCTGAATGAGAGATGGACAGTCCTTGTACAAGTGAGACTACATTTCTCCCTCTCCCCTGTATTCCCTTCCTTTCATCCCAGTGCATGGAAGATGGAAGAAGAATTAAAATGATAAGCAACCTCATTCTAGAGACAAAATAATGACTTAAAGAGGTTAAGAAGAGAAATAGATTGCAGGTGTGTTGTTTTGCACTTAAACTGTAAAAACTGTAAAAGTGAATAAGGTAAATTTAACATAATCTGGGGGAGAAGTTGTTCACATTTCCCTGGAGACTTTGGGTGATACTTGCACTCATTGTTGTCATCAATGAAGGGCAATAGTAGCTTCTAAGAGACTCACCAGAGGTCAGGGTTCCCAGGTAGCACACTGAATGATGGAACATTACAAGTGATCTTGTAAGTAACATTGAATATACTGTATTAGGGGATGGCTGCAAAAGTAAGATGCTCACTTTTATTAGAATACAAACCAGTTGCAAAAACTTGTGACTCATGTACACTAAAAGTATTGACACTTTTTTCTTATTTTTTTACTTTAAAAAATGTAAATAATTTTTGAGGTTACCATAACATAGTTTTTCACCCTTTATCCCCTTCCATCTGAACCCTCTTTTGAGTCTCACTGTAGATATCTTGTAATTAGCTTGACAACTTGACTCTAAGGACTATGAAGAAATGGTTCCCCTACCTGGACTGACAGAGCAAGTGTCTAAATACTGTGAGGTAACTTTATATGCCTTGATAGTCAACAAATACAGAAAACAATTCTTCTCTTTAACGAAATGTTCTAAATACTCCTTGACAAGTTAGGCTACTTTACATAGGCCAAGAGATTCTATAACATATTTTCAATGGAATTGTCTGTTTTTAAAGGAGCCTGACAGAAATATTTCCCCCTGAGAAGCTCTGGCTGTGGTTTCCCCTACAGATACCTGACAGGAAAAAAAGAATAAAAAATAAAAAGGCAAGGGAGAGAAGCCCGGCGAAAGTCTGAGGTAAATTTTAGCTTGCTCATAGTTGTCCCTCTGCTAATGGTGTCTGTGTAGACTATGAATGCCGCTTCATCTACCCAATGGGCTGTAGACTTATTTTTAAGATGAAATCATTTCAAGAACTTTGAATTGCTTAGCTTTTTTCACAGACCTTTCTCTTGCATCCTTCCCCAAACCCAGCAGAATAACTGTTTTTTTTCCTCATTCAATTGACCTTAATAGCAAGCACAGCAGAATTTGATTAATTCATCTTATATGTCCATAATTAATGTAAAAGGGCCAACAGTCTCTCAACTCTCTTCTCAGGAAAGATCTAATAATGAGGCTCAAGAGCAGTTTAATATGACCTAATTTTAAGAAATATAATGGCTGGAGAATTACTTTGAAAGTTATAAGTGTTATGCAAATGTAAAATACCCTCATTATTAGTGCCATTATTAGCAGAGTGTCTATAAGCTAATGTTCACTTATTTGCTGCATTACAAAAATAAAAAGTAAAATAATTCTGCAGTCTCCTTGGACTTCTCAAGGGATCCTATCTTTATTGTAAACTGCTATGTCTCTGGTACCCAGCTCCATTCTCAGGACTCAGTAAGCATTCTGTTAGTATTCCTTGAAATAATGGATGAATGATCCCCGATTATATGTTGAGGATGCTTTTCTTCCTTCAATTTTATGCTGTGGTGAACAAGCCTTTTCAAGTGCAAGCATTTTTAAAAGGATGAATTTCTAGAGGTTAAAATTTTGGGCCATAGGTTTTATACAAACCTTGAAGGTTTAAAAAAATTACATAGTTTTTTTCTTTTATTGTTTGAGAGTTCATACATGCATATAATGTGTTTTGATAAAATCCACTCCAAATTCCATCCCCTGCAGTTTCTCTCCTATCCTTAACCACCACTTTTCCTTCCTCAAATCATACATTCCTTTAAAAAGAGAGAGAGAGAGAGAGAAAAGGAAGAAATCCCATTGCATCCAGTTACTACTCCCTGTATGTGCATGCATGGAGGGCCATCTCCCAGAGAATGGGTAAACACTCAGAGGTCACGGGCCATATACCTAAAGAAAACTATTTCTTCCTCCAGTAGCCATCAATTGCCAATAGCTCCTCAGATCCAGGCGATACTTCACCAACCCCCTCCCATCTGTGCCTAGATTTTGGCTGGCTCGATCTTGTGCAGGTCTTATGCATGAGGTCACAGCTGCTATGCGTTTATTAGTTCAATGGCCTTGTCATGTCCAGCAAATGCTGTTTTGCTCTAGATGTCCACTTTTGAAGCTCACTGCCAAATTGCCTTCCAGAAATGTCCACTTAGTCAGTGAGCACTGATCAGGGGACTTATTTGAGTTCAGGCAGTGCTCTGTGCATCTCTAGAAAGATACCGATGAATAAGACATCCATCTTCATGACCTTATATTTTAATCAGCAAGAAAGAAGATAAAAGACAATCAGATTAAAAAATGATGTAGTTTCAGTAGTGGTGAGTGCTATAAAGAAATGCTAGGAGAGATGAGAGGGTTTCACTGATGATACTATTGGATTTGAATATTCACTTAACTCTTTGCAAGTGACCATGGAAATGGAGAGAGAGAGAGAGAGCAGAAATACTAGACTCAAGCAAATGCACAGAGAGTTTAAGGACAACATCTGAAGTGATGCAAATCCTCAGAGTCTCACAGTCATTAGAATATCCACAGGCCAGTTGGCGCTGGTAGAAGTCAAACAATAAAGGAAAGTTTGGCCCAAGTCTGTCTCACTATTTTTTTTTTTTTTTTGGTAAAAAGTTATGGGGAAGCTTGGGGCTGGAGAGTTGGTTCAGCAGTTAAGGGTACTCCTGGCTGCTTTTCCAGAAGACCAGAGTTTGATTCCCAACACCCACGTGGCTATTAGCTGCAGTCTGTAACTCCAGCTCTACGAGACCCAACACTGTCTTCTGGTCTCCTTGGGCACAAAGTATGCACTTGTGCACAGACAGACAAGCAAGCAATAAATGTCTGCACATACTATAAGGTAATTTAAAAAATTAAAGTTACAGGAAATCTGTAGAAACCAAGAAGAAGATGGGACGTCTGAGAACAAGGCTCTTCAGAAGAAAAGAGTTGGATCCACTTAACAAGCCAACCCCACCTAACTGAAGTATGACTAAAGGCAAAAGATCATAGATTGAGTTAAAGGAGACAGAACTTTCCAAATACAGCCTCTTGACCAATAGAGACAGGAGGCCTTAGGGATTCACCAGCTTGAAGATAACTTCATCATTTCAGTTTTATTTTGTTGGAGTCTCCCCTTCTCCATGCTGTTTCTAATTGTTTTTAAAGTCAACATTTCCTCTTAGCTTCAGAGACCAGGGACATAGTGCCTTATTTTTTTTTTTTTAATTTATTTATTTATTATGTATACAGCATTTTGACTGCAAGCCAGAAGAGGGCACCAGATCTCATTACAGATGGTTAGGAGCCACCATGTGGTTGCTGGGAATTGAACTCAGGACCTCTGGAAGAGCAGTCAGTGCTCTTAACCTCTGAGCCATCTCTCCAGCCCCCGACATAGTGCCTTATTTGCCGTGATGATATTTTTATTACTTCAGTGTTCTCTTTCTGCCATTTTCATTTTCAAGAATGATTTGAATGATTGAATTATCTCTGTGGAAAATCTTAGTGTATATACATGTGATGTGTGCCACTTTAATTTTCAAAATGAAACTTTTTATTTCAAATAGGCCCATCTTTATATACAACTGTGATGGGTTTCATCCATGGCTTTTTATCCAGTTTTCCCTAGTAGAAAATCTTGCAAAGTATGTTCTGTATGTAATTTCACAAGGGTATTGACATTGATTTGTTTTGTTTTTGAGCTCTGGCTGGCCTGGGACTCACTATGTAGATTCGGCTGGCCTTGAACTCACAGAGATCTACCTGTCTTTGCCTCTTCAGTGCTGGGATTAAAATCATGAAGCTAAGCTGATCACTCCCCAGAGGTCCACCCTCTGAGCATATTAGGTTTAACCTGAGCTTACAGAGAGGAAAAACAGAATTCAAACTATGGCAGGTTGTCCTGTGTTTAGTAGTTTTTAAAAAGAAATGTTTTAAGTTTTCTATCTAGTAATCCAGTAATTGATAATGCCATATAACAATAATATCAATAGTTCCTAATCTGAAAACATGAGAATCTTAGGAGTACTTCATACATTTATTGGAGTATTTATTACTTGTATGTGCTTGTATTGTTAACTATATTGTTTGAAAGATGTGTTTATGGGGATGGGTTATTGCCACGTGACTGTAGGGCTGACTGAACATGATTTTTCTGTGCATCAAATGGATGAGCTACATTAAGTTGATGGAAGCCAGAAAAAAAAATGTGTTGTGGTTTGAATGAGAATGATCCCCATTGACTCGTGTGTTTGAATACTTCGTTCCCAGTTGGTGGAACTATTTGGGAAAGATTAGGAGGCGTTTGGCCTTGTTGGAAGAGGTGTGTCACTCAGAACAGGCTTTGAGGTTTCAAAAGACTTGTTCCGTTCCCAGTGTGCCCCCACCTCTCTGCCTCATGGTCGGGGATCAAGATGTGATCTCTCAGGTGTTCCTGCCCCTGGGTCTCTGCTCCACCACTGTGGACTCTAATCCTTTGACGCTGTAACCAAATTAAGCATTTTCTTTCATTAGTAGCCTTGGTCAAGGTGTTTTATCACAGAAATAGAAAAGTAACTAAGACAAAAAGCCAGCACTTTAAAGAGATGGTAGGTATCCAAACCTTAATGTAAATGGAAAACACTGGAGAATCTTGGTAAACTTCAGATTTGGATCATTCAGTGTGGGGGAGGACCCCAGATTCAAGTTTGAATCATTCTGTGTGTGGGAGGACCCCAGATACTGAAACTCAGCAGATGTTGCTGCCCTGGGGAATACTCTTTTGAATAACAGGATTCTAAAAACCCTGACTCAGTAGGGAAGTAGTCTGCCAAGATTTTGGTATTCTCAAGAACTCATTATACTCTTGATATAAGTGGATTCCTTCAGTTTATTCCGGGGTGTTCTTAGAGACTATGGAACCACACAGAACACCTTAAGAAATTGCTTTTCAGCCATCACCAAGTTCAACACAGAGACTTCACGGAAAATGATGGACTCCCCAACTACTCTTGTTCAATTTCCTTTGTAACTGCATGAGTGTCTCCATGGGACAGTGACGTGATGGATAGTGAGAGGTTGGTGGACACTGTTATAGTTACTTGATGTTTCCTTAATGGCAAAGGATATGGAAACTGAAGACTTAGAGAAAGCAGGAGACAATAAGGTTACACTCCCAGACGAAGGCTTCCCAAGTCCCCAGGTCTCTGCAGGAACATACAGGAGCTGTTGATGCCATTGTGTGAAGTTATTGTTCTTGCATTGATGAGAAGTACCTCTATGCCTTAGCAGGATGCATCACTCCTGTATCCCTAGGTGATATTATAGGGTCTCAACCTGCCTGCCAACTCTCAGAGAAAGAACAACTTGGTACAATTTAAAGTTTTTGCTCCCTGTAAGAGCAGCCAACTAAAAGGTTTGATGGTGTATGTTTGAGCATGTCTCTATACCAGGCCTGTTCCTTCCCTCATCACATATATGAACATGGACAGATCCCATATTGTGACAGAAAATGTCTAAGAGAGTGGAAGAGAAATCTGCGGCTTATGTTTTTCTCTTCATATGTTCACTTTTAAGTCACCAATTTGGCAAGTGATAGAAGCATAACTGTGCTTTATTTGAAAAGAATTAGGAACATGAAGATATATTTTTCTTAGGAATCATTTCCTCCAAGAAATGTTAATTTGCCAAATTTCCTAATACAACTGAATGCCACAAATGGAGGCAAATCATGAGATTTTTGATAAAATAATTATTACATGGTTATTTTGGAGACAATATATATTACTCTCTTGGTACATCTATAGTTGTTTCTAAACCAAGTTACAGTAGTATATACTCTGAATCTCCTCAAAGCAATCTATCCTAGAGGAGTCCCCTGATTCAATCAGTGTGGGTCACTCTACTGGTGGCTCATTTTGTCTAGGGTGTGTTATGTGCCCTGAATAGGCCCAATTAGATTGAAATGGACACTTATGGTCTAGTAAATGTTGAAGACAACATTCTCTTTCTCTTGTCCCTTCTGAAACAAAGATAACCCATGTTTACTAGGGGAAATTGCCTTACTGTGACATCAGCAATAAAATGTCAATAGGTAGGTGAAAACACTTGAGTCCTTTGGAGATTAAAAATATTGATCACTTGTTCTAGCATCCTGGGGGATTTGCTGCCTCTCCACTTCCACTGTATTACTCCTTACCTGTTTAAAACATCCGGGGTAAGAGTTGTAGAGAACATGGTGGCGACAGCATAAACTCTGGAGGCAAACAACCCAGGTCCAAATCTCACAGCCCTAATTAACAGGCTTGTATTCATTGGCTAGCTACCTAAGATCCCAGTGTCTCAAGCTTCCTCACTTCTAAAACAGAGATGAAAATAGTTCCTAACTGTCTTAGCTAGGGTTTCAATTGCTATGAAGAGACACCATGGTCATGGCAACTCTCATAAAGGAAAACATTTAATTGGGTGGCTTATAGATTCAGAGGTTTAGTCCATTATCATCATAGTAGGACATGGCAGCATGCAGGCAGACATGGTGCTGGAGAAGGAGCTGAGAGCTAATACATCTTGATCCACAGGCAACAGGAAGTGAACTGAACTAGGCGTAGCTTGAGCATAGGAGACCTCAAGCTGGCCCCCACAGTGACACACTTCCTCCAACAAGGTCACACCTGCTTCAACATGGTCACACCTCCTAATAGTGACACTATCTATGAGTTATGGGGGCCAATTATATTGAAACTACCACACTAACCTTCTGAGTTATTCTGGGATTAAATGAGTTGTTAACATATGTAAAGTACTGGGAATGGCATTGAATGAATTCACTAAAAAGATTGACTGCCATCCTTACTTATGAGGATGGATCCTGCTTCATGACTACCTGGTGTTTTCATCCATTTATTCCTGTAGCCTCTAAGTACACATCATGTGACTCGAGTAAACACAGTTGTTTCATTGAATTTGCAATTTTGATTGCCATTAATACTTCTCTCTCTCTCCTGCCTCTCTGCCTCCCTCACTCCCTCTGTTCTTTTTTCCTTCCTTATTGACTTCTCTTCCTCTCCTCATTGGGATTATGATGTGAAAAGAGTATTATTTTGACAATCATGATGTTAAGATGTAGGAGTTTTATAATCAAATTCCTGTTTATTTATGTTCCCAAAGCATGTTTTTTTTGGCACCAAATGGCCAGTTTTATCTACTTAGAGAAAACACAAACCCAGCTAATTAATATTCACTCCCAAATTGGATGAAAATAAGTCTTTTAAAAATAAAACTAGAGCAGATACAACATTATTAAGCAAAGTCCAGGAATGAAAAAAAGCAGTATGTCTGACTCAGCCCTTAAAAGAAATAGTGTGGAGGATTCTGACTAACAAAATATCTATGTGCTGATGCAATATGTTACCAACAAAGGCTTGGTCACTGTTTTTCTTCCTGGTATGTTTGTTGGTGGTTGTACTAACCCCAACAGGTACCTCACAGTAGTGACTTTCATAACCATGGCTGTTGCGTTGATCACCACACATTTGCTCTTAGGTGGCCTGATAACTGCCTACTTTGGAAGAGGCACCGGAAGCTCCATGAAATGGCTTCTGTAGCCATCAACAGGAAGCACTTTCTACAAAGGATGAAAGCAACTGACATATGTTTTGTCTAGCTTACCTTAGCTCTGCTTCATAGGCTATGCCAGATTGAGGTGGATTTTGAAACAATGATGTTAATTTGTAATCACACTTCCTTTTGGATTCCCACAGGATGTGGGGGAAAGCAGGCTTGAACTATGACCTCTTGACTCTAAGTCTGTTCCCTTTTCAGGGATGTGGGGAAGCCACCTAAGTCCACTGTATATGGTTTTCCCACCCTCCGCTGAGGTAAGAGAGCTGCCCAAACCACATTTCCTCACACCACAGCAGGGGCAGAATGTCATTTTTTGCGGTGGGAAGTACTGAGTTGGCAAACACCACCTCTGATTTCTGCGCAAGTACTGAGGGCATGCGGGGAAGCGGAAGTGACAGCATTTCTCTTTGTTTTTTTGTTTTTTTTTTTTTTTCCTGAGGCAATGGGGACACCGTCTAGAGAAGGAGGTGAGATGCTGAGGCCACCATAGCCAACCCTGTGCCTTGGAGATGCTGTAATATGAACTGAGAAATCTTCACTTTAAATTTCCCATTTATCAAGAACTTTTCTATTTTTGAATATAAAACCCCAGATGTAAATTTTCTCAGATTATAATAGAGATGCCAGAGGACTCATTCCTGTGAAACTTCCCTTTTCGCTTCCTCTTTGGGGAAGAGAAGCCTATTCATTTCCCACCTTCGCTAAAAATGATTGACATTAACTCCCAGGAAAGCAGGCAGCTTCTGGCTAACTTCTCATTCCTTCCTCCCAACTGTCCTTTAGGAAGCAAAGCAAATGCTTGATATTAATCCTAATTGTCATCGATAGTGGTTTGGTTTTTCTGTGAATAATCTGTTGGAGAGTTAAGAAATGACCCGACAGAATCAAGGAACACGCTATGACTGAGTCAACAGTTCAATTGATAAGAGATCAAGTTAATATCTTCTCTTCACCTCTGGGAGACAAAACACCAGAGGGCAACACTTGAAAGCAATTTCCCCGTGCTCGCCTCTTCTCCCTCACTGTGCTCACTGTGGCTGTGAATATGTTAGAGACCAGGAAACCGATGTTTTGCAATGACTACACGTCTTGCTAAAGTCTGTTATAGTAAATACAGGAGTCAGTTTCCAAAGTCCGGGATGTTTTTAACCTATACGCACATAGCTC
>CABHPQ010158448.1:0-27500 GCA_902168405.1 Peromyscus aztecus | reverse complement strand
CAATAAAACACTTTCAAATTGAATCCAAGGACACATCAAAAAGATCACTGACCGTGATCAAGTAAGCTTCATCCCAGAGATCCAGGGATAGTTCAACATATGTAAATCAATAAATGTAATCCACCATATAAACAAATTGAAAGACAAAACCACATTATCATCTCATTAGATGCAGAAAACTCATTTGACAAACTCCAACTTCATGGTAAAAGACCTGCAGATACTTTTTTTGTGTGATACAAGGCACATACTTCATAATAATAGAGGTGATTTACAGCAAGTCCACAGCCAACATCAGCCTAAATGGAGTGAAACTCAATGCATTTCCACTAAGATCAAGAACAAGATAAGGCTATCCACTCTCTCTGCTGTGGGATGTTCTGTATGGCAAATGTGTTGCTAATAAAACACTGATTGGCAGTGGCTAGGCAGGAAGTATAGGCAGGGCTAACAGAGAGAATTAAGGGAACAGGAAGGCAGAGGGAGTCACTGACTGCCAGCCAGCACCAGGACAAGCAGCTTGTAAAGATGCCGGTAAGCCACGAGCCATGTGGCAAGGTATAGATTTATGGAAATGGATTAATTTAAGATATAAGGACAGTTAGCAAGAAGCCTGCCATGGCCATACAGTTTGTAAACAATATAAGTCTCTGTGTTTACTTGGTTGGGTCTGAGCGGCTGTGGGACTGGCAGGTGAAAGAGATTTATCCTGACTGTGGGCCAGGCAGAAAAAACCTCAAGCTACAAATCTCTCCATACCTATTCAATGTAGTACTAGAAGTCTTAGAGCAAGACAACTGAAAGAGATCAAGGAGATACAAACAGGAAGGGAAGAAGTCAAAATACCTTTATTTGTGGATGATATGATAGTATACATAAGTGACCCTGAAAATTCTACCAGGGAACTCCTACAGCTGATAAAAACTTTCAGCAAATATACAAAAGTAATTCATAAAAATCAGTAGCCCTCCTATATACAAATGACAAATGGTTTGAGAAAGAAATCAGGGAAACAACACCTTTCCCAACAGCCTCATGGTGAAGAAAAAGAAAAGAAAAGAAAGTATATTAGGATAATTCTAACCAAGCAGATGAAATACATGTATAATAAAACCTTTAAGACATTGAAGAAGAAATTGAAGAAGATATCAGAAGATGGAAAGATCGCTAATGCTTATGGACTGGTAGGATTAACATAGTAAAAATAAAATAAAATAAAATAAAGGCAATCCTTCCCAAAGCAATCCAGAGATTCAATGCAATCTTCATCAAAATTCCAACACAATTATTCACAAAACTTTAAAGGACAATTTTCAGCTTCATATGGAAACATGAACACACACACACACACACACACACACACACACACACACACACACAGATAGCTAAAACAATCTTGAATAATAAAAGAACTACTGAACATATCACCATCTCCAATCTCAAATTGTACTACAGAGCAATAGTAATAAAAACAGCATGATATTGTCATACAAACAAACACATGGATAAATTGAATCAAATTGAAGCCCCAGATATAAGTTTACATACCTAGGGGCATGTGTTTTTTATAAAGAAGCCAGAAACACACGCTAGAAAAAAAAATACAGCATCTTTAACAAATGGTGCTGGTCAAACTGGACTGCTCCATATTAGAGGACTCCAAGTAGATCCACACTTATCCTTGCACAAAACTCAATTCCAAAAGGATCAAAGACCACAACATAAGGCCAGATGCACTGAATATAACTCCGCTCATTTGCCCGGCTTAAGGATAGTAGGGAGTCTGGGCCCTGAAGTATCCCATGTAAGTAAATCAAGAAATGTTGGGAAACTCTTTAAACATGATGGGACAAAGCAGAAGAGAATCCATAGCCTGGAATTTGATTAGAAAAAAACAAAACAAAAAAACCTGGAATACAATATGGGTCTAATGGGGGCATGGGCAAGAAAGGAGAATTCTAGTGAATAGCGTGTAGCCCAGTGGTAGAGCATTTGCCTCGCATGTCCAGGACCCTAGATGTCACTCTCCCAAACTCCAGAAGCAAAGGAGAGGCTCCACACGATTTAACCGTGACTACCCAGTTAATCCACAGGTGTGGAGGAAAAGCTCTGTGGAGACGGGAAGCCTTCAGACCTCTAAGAATCACTCTGCTTAATTCACTTTCTCTCCTGGATCCCTAAAGTGGTGAATTTTCTGTTTTGACCAACTACTCCTCCCCATTTTATTTCTATGTTTTCCTCTTGGTCAATAAGCTTCCCACTTATGTCATGACTTCCCACCCATCCTGGGTCCACTTCTCATTGTCACCTAAAGGGGCACGAGCCCCAGACACTCATCAACTGAAAGCATTTCATATGGAGTCCCTTAGCATCATCAGGTTTCTAAAGGCTTGGATATTAAATTCATTTTTATTTATCATATCACCCTCTAAAACTCCTTCAGGAGCTCAGTTTTCAAATATGCAGCCCAAATTAACCCCTTAAAATATGCATATTTTATGTGTATTCGGTGTTCTTGAAATAGGCCCTCCTTGAAACAACTCTTGGTAAATTAATAGAGACAGTATTGACAATTCTAGAGTCTAACATTTAATGCAGTTTCAGGAGATCTAGATTCATATACTTTCAGTTTATTACTGTCAAGCCATTAGCCACTCATGTGCTTCCCTGGAGAAGAAGTTAACTGGGGAAACTTTGCAGATGTCTTTCATGGGACCTTAGACTGAGCTCTGCTCTGTGGGAGAACTGCTTGGACATTTAGAAAATAGGAGGCAACCCAAAGGAGAAATGTCAGCCAGCCTTGTGCATGCCAAGCACAGATATTGTAACTATGACTGTCATTCACAAAGCACCGGACAACAAAGGGATCTCAACCCTCCTCTCATTTAATAACTCATAGACTCAAAAGTATATGCTGAAAAACTACTGCATTGGTAATTCACTTCTGTGACTTGGGGGTCATAAAATCTAGCATAGAAATTTAACATTGGATGATAGGACTAGCATAGTAACAAAGGGAAATTATCAGTTTCCATTTAGTGTAGATGACTTTCTAAACAGTTTTATTTAATAAGAAACACAGAGCCAAATACAGGGGTAATAGCCAAAGAGATCAGAGAACTAGCGAAGAGCCACAACTACCTTACCTTACCACCTCACCACAGAAGAGAGCTTCTTCCTGTGTAACTTACGTTTTTATTGCCTTCCTGTTCTGCCTTCTCATTGGCTCTAAGCCCAGCCACATGACTTCCTCGTCACTGCCTGTCTATATAGACCTCCAGGTCTCTATGGTTGGTACTAAGATTAAAGGCTCATATCACCACACTTGGCTGTGTCCTTGACCACACAGAGACTCTGCCTGACATGTGATCGGATTAAGGGCGTGTGCTACCACTGCCTGACTCCTGTTTATGGCTATGTGACTTCGCTATGTGATCTCTGATCTCCAGGCAAACTTTATTTATTAACATACAAATAAAATCACATTTCAGCACAATTAAAATACCACCACAATTTAGGAAAATTGAAAGGATGCTAGGAATTTTCAAAGTATTCAATGGGACAGAAGAGCCAAAAGAAAGGCTAACGTTAAACCCATGTGACTGGTGAAGCAAAGGGAAGAAATGGTGGTCACCAAGACTGAACGAGGCCCTTTTTCTGTTTATACTGATTGCCAGAATGCCAAGAGTCTTACATCTTCAGAAACTACAGAGCCCCTGAGCCTGAGGCCGCCAGGTGCTGCTCCTACTGGTACTACAATTCAGCTGCTCTTCCGACTGCTTCAACAGATCCCTGGAGCCTGCACAGCACAGCCAGAGCTACGATTGCCATTTGCTGAAAGTGACTTCAGATAGGGATGAAAGCTGTTTCTCTTCCTTTTGAGAAAAAGATAAGCTGCCTCTTCTTGCCAGGACCTGGCCCAGCTGGGCCTTCAAAGTGCCAGAGTATCAACATCCGATAGGGTTTCCCAGGACCCATGATGAAGCAAGGTAGAAGATGGATGTGCGATCAAGTGTGAAAATACAACACACGAGCACTGGCACACCACAAAGAAGCTCCATCACACATCTCTCTCTCTCTCATGTGGATAGCTGTTGCTTTTACTGGTTTTGGCGGGGGCCTCATGCATCCTTCCCCCACTTCTGCATTAAATGTGTTGATATACTCAATCATAGCATTACCTCCTATTAGCAGCATCTAACAGTTCTTCCAAAAGCTATCCCCCAAACCACCTAACACAACCCTAGACCCTTCAGCAGTCTCTTTCTTTTCTCTTTTTTTTAATTTGGTTTTTTTAAGAGAGGGTTTCTGTGTAGCTTTGCGCCTTTCCTGGAGCTCACTTAGTAGCCCAGGCTGGCCTCGAACTCACAGAGATCTGCCTGCCTCTGCCTCCCAAGTGCTGGGATTAAAGGCGTGCGCCACCAACGCCCGGCCAGCAGGCTCTTTCTAACATAGCACTCCCTTACTGATGGACTACCATAGTTCCTATGATGTACAAACTTCCTCCTGGCAGCAGCTAATAAGCTCCAGCTTTTCAGCTGCAGGTGTTCCTGGTGGTCTTTGGCCACAAAGCATTATACTTTCCACTTCCCACTTCCAATCTGCTGCCAGGCAGGAGTATTGGGCTCTGATAATCAGCATAAAAAGTGGCCATGAAAAAATATGCATCTTGTCTGATCTAAGCAATTGAAAAATGTTATGGTTTGGATTTAAAATATCCTCCCCACTGGCTCTTGTTCTGAGCTCCTTTTCTCCAGTGATGGTGAGTTTAGAGAGGCTATGTATCTTAGTTGGGATTTGTTGTTGTTGTTGTTGTTTTGTTTTTCTCTGTGTAATTTTGGTGCCTGTCCTGGATCTCACTCTGTAGACCAGGCTGGTCTCAAACTCACAGAGACCCACTGGCTCTGCCTTCTGAGTGCTGGGATTAAAGGTGTGCACCACCAGCACCCGGCCTTAGTTGGGATTTTATTTATATATATATATATATACTGTATTCCAAAAAGAGATGAGAAAGAGCTTCAGAAACCCAGAAAGAAAGTAAAAGCATCCGGGAAACACACAGAGGGAAAGATGGGCAACCAGGGAAGGAAGCCAAACAGTCCCAGCCATCACGGCAGTTCCCTGGTGGAGGGTAAAGGACACAGAAGCCATTTCCAAAGTGTAAGCCAGACAAAAGCCAGACAGTCCTTCTTTCAGAATAAGCCCAAAGCCTCATAAGCTTCAGAGCCAGAAGCAGGTTTTAATGGGTTAAAGATCCCTCTGGCAAGTTAGTGGTAGAAAGCTCATTTTTCATGTTTCAGCAGGTACCATCTGAGAGAGACTACTGTTACAAACAAAAGAGAGAAAATATCATCCGGAGTGAGGTAACACAGACTCAGAAGGACAAACATGGTATGTACTCACTCATAAGCAGATACTAGATAAAAGGCAAAAAATATCCAGACTACAACCCACAGCTCCAGAAAGGCTAGCTAACAAGGAGGACCCCAAGAGGGACACATGGATCATCCTGGGAAGGGGAAATGGATAAGATCTCCATGAGTAGTCTGGGGGTGAAAAGGGACAATAGAGGGTAGGGGATGGGGGACGAGAACATCAGGGAACGGGATGGTCGAGCTGGAACAGTGACAGAGTGGAAGAGCAATGAAAGAGATACCATTATACAGGGAGACAACATGGGGATAGTGAGAAGCCAGGTGCTAGGAAAGTTCCGAGGAATCCACAAAAATGACCTCACCTTAGACTACTACCAATAGTGGAGAGGGTGCCTGAACTAGCCCACCTTGGTAATCAGATTAGTGAATAGCCTAACTGTCATCATAGTGCCTTCATCCAGTAACTGAGGGAAGCAGATGCAGAGATCCACAGCCAAGCACCAGGCCGAGCTCCAGGAGTCCAGTCAAAGAGAGAGAGAAGAGGGATTCTATGAGCAAGGGACATTGAGATCATGATGGGGAAATGTACAGAGACAACCAAACCAAACTAGTGGGAACTCGTGAACTGTGGACCAATAGCTTTGGAGCCTCCATGGGACTAGACTAGGCCCTCTGTTAGGCAATACAATTATGTAGCTGGATCCGCATAAGGGACCCCCTGGAAGTAAGATCAGGACCTATCCTTAGGGCATGAGTGGGCTTTTTGGAGCCCACTGCTTTAGGTGGGACACCTTACACAGTGTTGGTGGAGGGAGGAGGAGATGCTTGGACCTGCCTCAACTGAGTGTATCAGATTCTGCTGACTCCCCACAGGAGGACTTGCCCTGGAGGAGGTGGGAATGGGGGGGTGGGATGGGGGAGAAGGCTGAGGAGTGGGAGGAGAGAGGGGAGGGGATCTGTGGTTAATATGTAAAATGAATAGAATATTTCTTAATAATAAAAAATATTTAAAAAAAAGAAAAGGAAAGGAAATGGTAGGCTACACCAGGGGCCTAAAGAGCAGGTAAGATCCACAGAGAGTTTAGCCACAACCCAGGGTGAGGGAAATCTCAGAAAATAGATGTGGAAAGCAGGAGGTCTGGTTACTGGTAAGATACAGACAGATGAGGCTGGACTCAAGCTAGGAAGTGCAGGAGAGGTAGCCCCTCCCTTGGTGGTAGCTGACCAGGTCTCATCAACTGAGAACACCCCTGGAATTGGACAGAGCTAAGTCAGAGGCTAGTCAGCAGATCAGATTCTGGAGCCACTTCTCTGCCAGTAGCTGCCATGTAGCCTGAGAACTTCTCTACCCTGCTCTCTTGTCCTCCATCCTAATGTATCCCTTTCTGTTCCATTATTCCCCTTAACTGTTTACATACTGTTTTTTTTTTTTAATCTCCCCCTGCCCTGGAAAGTACCTTCCCCCAATTACTAAATTACTGACCTATGGGTATTCCAAATGGAGCACACATATCTGAAGATTCAATGGGACATACATATCATACCCCTACACACAAGGCACATTCTTGTACACATAGTATACACATTTTTTTTTCATTAGAAATTAGCTCAGGAGCTGATGAGATGGCTCAATATGTAAACTGCTTTCTGAGCAAAGATGGGGACCTGAGTTCAGATCCCCAGTACCCATGCAAAAAAGCCAGACATGGCGATGTGATCTTGTAACCCCAGTCCTAGAGAGGCAGAGAACTAGATCTCCAGAACTTCCTGGCCACACCATGTATATAGCTAATTGGTGAGCTCCAGGCTCAGTGAGAGACCCTGTCTCAGAAAATAGTATGCAGGGCAGAGGAGAAAGACACCCAAAGTCTCCACATGCACATACACAGGCAGAAGAACCTACACACACACACACACACACACACACACACACACACACACACACGCGCGCGCACACACACACACACACGCACACGCGCACAAACGCACACACGCATGCACGAACACATGGCTCCCACCATATATTCTACTCTGCAATTTTGTTTTCTTTTTCACGTGACATATTGATCACATTTGTCCGTATGAACACACATAAATGTCCTTCCTTTTTAATACCTGTCTAGCATTCCTCAGTTGAGGTAGCATAGCTTATTGAGTTCGTTTCTGGGTATTAAGTTGTTCTCAGTTTGGAAAGTTATAATAACACTGTGGTGGACATCTCCACACAGGTCTTCATGCATTGCTGAGCTCTGATGGATTAAATTCACAAATGAGGATGTAAGGAGGTGAGTATGGGTCTGGGAGAAGTTAGAGGGAGGAAGTGGGGTGAATATCATCAAAATATATTACATAAAACTCTCAAGGTATTAACTGAAAAAATTAATTCCCAAAGGAACAAATGAAAACCAATGAGCGTATTAAACTCATTTTTGGAATGATCTCTCCTGAGCTTATCATCTAAGGCCTTTACAGCCCCCCACACTCCACACCCCCCAACACACTCTTTCCATCCATTTAACTGGATCTTTATTTTTTGTACTATGGTGTTCATCACCATCAGAGAAAGCAGATCTTTATTTGATAACCGTATGTTTTTCTATGAACACAGAAACTTTGACTATTGGTTTAGTGTCACAGCCTGATTATTAGTGTTATATTTACTTATTTATTGTGTGTGTGAGTGTGTGATCATATGTGTGCTATGGTGTTTCTGTGCTAGTCATAGGACAATTTGTGGGATCGACCAGTTCTCTCCTGCCATGGGGGTCTCGGGAATGAAATTCAAGTTCTCAGGCTTGGCAGCAAGCACCTTTACCACTGAGCCATCTTGCTGACCCACAACCTGAGTCTATTTGCTAAATAAACATTTGTCATTTACTTGTTCCTCCACCCATTTATTAATTATACATTGAACACCTATTTCGTGCCAATAGTTCTAAACTCCGGGCATGTGGTTCTAAAAATACCACACAAAACTCACCTTGTTGTTAAATAAATAAAAAGAATTTGTTCTGAGTGATATGATGGCTAATCTTGGTTGGCAGTTTAACTACACCTGGAACCAACTAAAACCTAAGATGCTAGAAATTTTAGTAATCAGATTATTTGAGGTGGGAAGATCCACCCTAAATCTGGGCTACACCTTCTAGCAGCAGCCCACACAGAAGGATATGGAAGAAGGAAGTTTTGTTTTTGTCTGAATGCTCTCACTCTCGCTGCCAAGTTCATCCACCCTGTTTCTGTGGATGGTATCCCAATATAGGCTGAAGACCAGCAGCTCTGCAGGAATCCTCCTGGACCCTGGCACTAGATTAGGATTGCTGAGACATCCAGCCTCATGGATTGAGCAACTACTTGATTCTCTGCCTTTCTCTTGTGAAACCGTCACTGTTGGACTACCTAAACTAACCCTGCGTCTAATAATGCCCTTTGTGATGGGTTTTACTTGTCCTGCTTCTTTAGAGAACTCTGACTCATAACACAGGTGGGGAATTCTTGTGGTTGAGAAACTCTTTAATCAGTTCAAAGCCTACTCCATTTCCTCTTCCATCTAACAAAATCCTAGTCACTTGTTTCATCATTGCAGAAAAACATCACATGGTTCTGGACCTATCCTGGGTGGAAAGGCAGTCTATTCTTGTATATGTGACTGCCCAAGCCATGCAGAAAACAAGAAAACAGCTCATCAGAATGTTCCACAAAGACCACTTCTTCCTGCTAATGAAAAGATTCTGGATGAGGCAACTGTTATTTCCCTGACATCTCTGACATTCAGCTAGTAATAATGATGTTTACTGAAGCCCAGATGTCTAAAATTAAACCTCTCATTTAAAATTTATTTTAACATTGTCACTTAATCCATTAAAAACTAGCTGTAACTGTGGGCAACATATGCTACTCAGGAAGCCACAGCTGGAAAGGGTTCAGAAAGGTCTCAGAGAGAGGGAGGGCCTCCCGCATAAGGAAGGGTGAGCGCTAGCTCCTCTGAGCAGGATTGACAAATCCTGCTCACACCTGCAGGCATTTCTATCCCAAGCCCTGAGTCCTGTACAAACCAAGGAGTGAAAAACCCAAGAGCTTCCTTCTCCCACCTGCAAGTCTGGAATCATAATGTGTTTGCCAAACCAGGAGCAGATGCTTAGTATGGCCAAGCAACATTAGATAACTGGTTATGGCAGTTATCTGGTTTGAAACCCAGCCCTCTTAGAACACAAGTTCTGCCTTTGGTGGCCTTGGTGGTTTGAAAGAAAATGGTCCCCCAAAGAGAGTGGCATTATTAGGAGGTACAGCCTTGTTGGAGGAAGTGTGGAGGCAGGCTTTGAGGTCTCATACATGCTTAACCCATGTCTAGTATCTGAGTTCATTCCCTGTTGCCTGCATACCAAGATGAATTCTCGGCTCCTTCTCCAACACCATGTCTGCCTGCAAGCCAGGCAGCACACTCCCAGCTGTCTTGCTTCCCACCATGATGATAATGGACTAAACCTCTGAAACTGTAAGCCATCCCAATTAAATGTTTCCCTTTATAAGAGTTTCTGTGGTCATGGTGTCTCTTCACAGCAATATAAACCCTAACTAAGACAGAAGTTGGTACCAGGGACTGGATAGTGTTGTGATAGACCTGACCACATCTTTGTTTAAATGAATTTAGGCTGTGGTACTTTGGGTTAGGACAGCAGTGGGGTGCTTTAAGCACTGCTTAATGGGCCGTACTAGTAGGAGCATGGAAGAAAATGGTGCTGAGAATGATTTGAACTGTAGGGGGCTAGCTCAAGAGGTTTCAGAGGAGAAGAATGTTAGTATGTGGTTTAGAGACTGGTCTTGTGATATTTTGGTGAAGAAAGTGACTGCTTTGGGCCCTTGTCTGAAGAATCTGCCTGAGGTGAAAGTGAAGAGATTTGGATTAATTCCATTGGCAGAGGAAATCTGAAAACAGCCTAGTATAGACTGTCATATGGTTACTAGTGTTCATACTTTTAAAGGTTTATAATTAAAAGGAGAAAGCTGAGCAAGGAAAAATACAAAATGTAAAATTTGAGGAGAAAAGGAGCATTAGGAAGTGGAATAGAGCCAATGCATTCAAGGAGATAAACAGATTAAGAAATGGAATAGAGTGGTGACCTCTATTCACCCAGTCTTGGCAAGATCCCACCCAGTCTTGTTTCCAATTTGTGAAAAGGAATTAAAGAAAAGCTTAGAGACAGGTGTGATGTAGAAGTCTTTAATTGTAGGAGGCTTTCTCTGTGCTGCCAACCAGCTCCCAAATAAAGATATAGAGACTTTATATTAATTATGAATGCTTGGCCTTATCTTATGTACGTTCCACTAGCACTTATAACTTAATTTAACCTATTTCTTTTCATCTGCATTTTGCCCCAGGACTTTTTCCTTTTTTTTTTCATTCTGTATGTCCTACATTTCTGCTTCTTACATATCTGACTGGCTTCTGGCCCCAGGTGTTTCCCTCTCTTTCTCCCTCATTCTCTCCTCTTCCTTTTCTCTTGCCTAGATTTCTCCTCCCACTTGTTATCTCTGCCAGCCAGCCCTGCCTATCCCTCTATTGCCTAGATATTGGCCATTCAACTTTTCATTAGACCAATCAGGTGCCTTAGGCAGGCAAGGTAAAACAAATACAATACATCTTTACCTAGATAAACAAATGCAACATAAACAAATACAACACACCTTTACATAGTTAAAGTAATATTCTGCAACATAAACAAATTAACAGATCTTGACATAGTTAAAGTAATATTTCACAGTACTTAATCCCAGCACTCAGAAGTCAAAGGCTGGGGGATCTCTGAGTTTGAGGCCAGCATAGTCTACAGATCAAATTCCAGAGCAGCCAAGCTTAGGCAGTGAAGGTAACCATCAAAAACAGAAAGCTGGTGAAGATGTAATTGAAAGATCTCTGAGTTCAAGGCCAACCTGGTCTACAGATCCAGAAATAGGGACTCCTATTTCTGACTGTCTGTATATGTTTCTTGTGTTCAACATAAAACTAGGTTTTGGTTTGAGAATTGTATGTTTTGTTTCCTAGTTGCCTTCTAATAGCTCATTTCCCACTGTCTACTGGTCAGACATGCTTGGCATTAGTTCTTATGTTATTTCTAAACTTTGTATCACTGCTTCAAACTTGTAAAGATTTTATATATATATATAAAATCACAATATATAATATATTGTATATGTCATATACAAAATATATAATATATTGTGTATACATGTCATATATAATATAGGACATATAGCAATCATATATCATATATTGCATATACAATATATAATACATATAATCACAAATGATGGCATTTAATTAGAGAACACTGGGAGGGAAATGACTTCTTTGTTTTTAAGAGTCACCTGAATA
This sequence comes from Peromyscus aztecus, assembly GCA_902168405.1. NCBI lineage: Eukaryota > Metazoa > Chordata > Mammalia > Rodentia > Cricetidae > Peromyscus > Peromyscus aztecus. The sequence goes on along the minus strand of CABHPQ010158448.1, from coordinate 15,752 downwards.
GCAAGTAAAGTTAGCACATATTGACTGTTGCATGCCAGAGGTGATGGTGATTTTTTGCTGCAACATACATTATTTCCAAGGTCAGCAGCACATGATTAAAAAATAATAATTTCAGCCGGGCGGTGGTGGCGCACACCTTTAATCCCAGCACTCGGGAGGCAGAGCCAGGCAGATCTCTGTAAATTCAAGGCCAGCCTAGTCTACAAAGCGAGTTCCAGGAAAGGTGCAAAGCTACACACAGAAACCCTGTCTCGAAAAACAAACAAACAAAAAAATAATAATAATTTCTTATGCTTGTTTTTATAGCTCAGAAGCTCATAAGGGACCCATCTGGGTGGTTCTGGCTCAAGGTTTCCCATTAAGTCAGTCAAGATGCTGCTGGCTGAGGCTAAGGATATTGAACAGATGATTCTAAACAGTTCTTAAATTCTATGACACTCTGCGACACCTCCAATAGTCCTGGGATTCCCGCATCATGAGTCCCTTGAGAAACATGTTTGTCCCTGCCCAGAGCAGCTGCCTGAGTGGAGAACATGGTGTGGTCCCTCAGGCTTGAGTCACAGACAGGCTTTATTGGTGTTTCTCTGCTGTCCTCTTGTGGTCATCTCTCATATTGTTGCAGTTCTAAGAAAATGATAGCATGCACCAAGTACTTACAGAAACATCTAATTATAGCCCTAAATGCAGAGCTTTCAAGAGTGTTTACTAGGAGCAGTGGGGGATACACAGTCATTCGGTTCACCTTTAAAAAGTTTAGTGTTGCCGGGCGGTGGTGGTGCACGCCTTTAATCCCAGCACTCGGGAGGCAGAGGCAGGCGGATCTCTGTGAGTTCGAGGCCAGCCTGGTCTACAAAGTGAGTTCCAGGAAAGGCGCAAAACTACACAAGAGAAACCCTGTCTCGAAAAACCAAAAAAAAAAAAGTTTAGTGTTACTAGAGTAAGACACTCAGCCCCCAAACTATTAAATTCTGTGGTATATGACATGGCACAAAGGTAGATCAGAAGTCTAGTTCTACTCACTACACACATCACCTTCGCCACTGCCATGGCCATCATCACCATCCATACCACCATCACCACCACCACTACCTCCATCCCTATCACCACTGTCACCATCACCATAACCACTGTCTCTTCTTCCATAACCAACCACAGACATTATCATCAGTGCTCCATCATCACCATCACTACCCTCATTGATCCATACCACTATCCCCACCATTACTGCCACCATCTCACCAGCAACACCATAACCATATCAGTACCACCACTACCACGACCATCACCACCATCACCGTCACACAGACACCTTCATTATCACTGCCCCATCATCACTACCAGCACCAGGACCCCCACTACTGTTATGAGTACTTCCATCCCCATTATCACCACCGACTCCCCCATCCCCACTATCCATCACCCTCACTGCCACTCTCATCCTGATGACTGCAAACACCACCCCAAATCTGAAGCTCCCAGACAATGTGGACTCTCGAAACGGAAGTTAATAGAATCAACAGCAAACTGAACAGATTGACTATAGAATTAACATTCATACAGGAGCTTTTACTTTGCTAAGAGCATCCACAAATATTTTGCTATCAAAACCCCACAATGGCCCTAAGAGACAAGGCAGGTAGTAGTTCCACCTTTTCTGTTTACTTTGCTTTTGAGATTTTCATATAAAGAAATATAAAAAGGGAACCTAACAAACACCCACATACCTGCCACCTAGAACTGACAGATGATACTATTTTGTCATATATATATATATTTCAGTTCTTTAAAAGAAGAAAATAACACTCCACATTAAAGTGAAGCATCTTTTTGTAGCCCTCCCTGCCCCCATTTCTCACCCTCCACCCCAGTGTGATAACCTTCCAATCTGTGTTTTTAAATTTTAATATGTATTTCAGTGTGTTTGTATAGGCACACAAACATAGCTTGCTCATAAGAGTACAGTTTTCTGCATGCTTTTGGTGATAAACGAGGAGTATCGCACTGGAACACTTTGCAATGTTTTTTCACTCTTCAATATACTTTCAATATCATTTCATATGGCTGTGTGGGGAGCATTCCATTCATTTCTAACCATAATAAAGTATTCCCACACGTAATGTCGTCTACAGTTTGTTTATCCAGCCCCCTCCTGATGGGCATTTGGATTGTATCCAATGTTTCATCCCATGCACTGTGCTGCAATGAACATCATTATGCATATCCCTTAATATCACATTTCTTACAAATGAGGAAACTGAGGCTCAGAAAGGAGAGACTGTGTAATGTGCCCATCCTCACACAGCTCCTAAGTGACAGTCAAAAATGGACCATTATCAAACTGTTCTATCCTCTAAGAATATTTGTACAGGTCAATATTTCATAAAGGAGACAAGAGGGAGCAACTAACTCAAGCTGTAAAACACCCAAACTTGATAAAATGGTGATTCTGAGTAGAATATAATTAATTTTTAAAGCAACATACATTGAGAGAATTGGATGGTATATGCCCAGTACCATGGGTCATGGGCTGGGATCTGTTTGTGTCAAAAATGAATATATTTTAAGAAACCGTGTAGGGACACAGGGAGAAGAGAGTCATTTGCAAGTCACAGACGAAGACCTCAGGAAATGAGTTTCTGCTGTGTATGCAGGTATATGTTCACGTGTGTATATGTGGAGGCCAGAAGACAACCTCTGCTGCCATTCCTCAGTCAGCATCCACCTATTTTTTGAGACAGTTTCTCTCATTGGCCTGGAGCTCACCAGGTTGGCTAGGCTAGATGGCCAGCTCTGGGCACCTAAGTGCACACCACAATGCCTGGGTTCTATGTGGGTTCTAAGGTCCAAGCTCCAGTCTCCATGCTTGTGCCACAAACATTCCATCAACTGAGCTAGCACCCTGGCCCCAGGTCCCTGTCTTTTAAGTGTTTTAACATCTGTCTGCTATGGTCACAGTTGGACGACAGGACTTTTCTCTCCAAGGCTTAAAAGCGACCATCTCAGTGGCACAGGACTTAGAAAAGGACAGAGCTGACTACCCCAGCTCCAGTGACCACTGTTGTCCCTGAACAAGACTTCCTTCATCAGATGGCATCAGGAGTGGCTGGAGCTAATCTTAGTGACTTACTAGAAAGATGAGTAAATAGTTTTCCTCACCTTACATGTACTAGCCAGATTGCCCTGGGAAAAGTTGACTGAAATCTCTGTGCTGTGTTCCTCATTCATAAAAATGGAATGTTTAGATTTTTTTTGTCAGAGAGCTGTTAGATGCTACACACAAAGCAATAAAAACTAGAATTGCTTAGAGCAGGAACTGATTCTGATTTTCCATAGTTATTAAAATTAGTATTACTCCCAAATTCTCAGGAAAAATTAGAAAGTTAGCATTTATACTTTCTTAACTTCCCTCACCCCTTAATTCTCTATTTTGCTATGCTTAAAGTATTAAGATTCATAAAATGTATTCATACTAGATTTTTCCATTGTTGTCTATGGAAACTGGTAGATAAAATGCTTGCTCGCCAGCTGCTCTATTTTATGGGCTTAAAGTTATTGACATGGTGATGGGTTTCATACAGACATTTTCATTTAGTTATGTCATATACTTAGACCATATTCATCCCTATACATTCTTCCCTGCCTTGCATGAGCCCCACCATTCTTTTACCCAGATAGTACACACACACACACACACACACACACACACACACACACACACACACAATGGCATCTGCCTTTTCCTGACTCGATAGAATTTTTCTGGGGTAGTTCATTCAAGAATGGTTTTGTGTGTTCCACCCCCTGAATTTCTTCAAATTTTAGGCTGGCCACCCATAGCTTTTGCACTTGAACTACAAGAGTTTTGGTCTACAGGTCTGGCCTAGTGGTACATGCCTGTAATCCCAGCACTCATGTGGAAGAGGCAGGAGGATCACAGCAAGTTCAACGACAGTCTGATCTTAGTAAGTTCCAGGACAACCAGGAACATAGGCTCTGTCTAATATAAACAAAGGAAAGGATTTTAGGTCTGTTCTAGGCTGAGTTCCTTCTAGACAGCACTTCAGCGTTTTCTCCCAGTAAATGTCCCAGAAGGCACTGAGTTTCCAGTTTTTCCTCAGCAGATAACTCACTTCTCATTCTTGTTGATCATTTCTTTCTCATTCCCTGAAGACCAGCAGCTCCACTCTGTGTCGATGGTTCCTGAAGTGCGGAGTGTCCAATGAAACTGAGGACTGAGGTCTCTGGTTTTATTAAAGCTTTTCTTTTTCATGTTTAAGAGGTTATTCTGTTTACACACGGCCTTCATGGTACAGATCTCTCTGCTCCCTTCCTGTTCTATTCTGAGCAGGATTTCCTTGGTGTCCTTGTGGCCAGTGGTGCTGCCTTTCCTTCAGTGTCTTCAAATTGACTATCATTCCTGCAAAGAATTCTGCCTCTTCACATTTACATTACATTATTTCTGGCGTTCGAAGGCTCTTAGTGTGTGTAGATAGGTAGATGATAGATAGATAGATTAGAGAGAGAGAGAGAGAGAGAGAGAGAGAGAGAGAGATATTAAGATACATATATCATCTTATTATATATATAACATATATACCATATTTTGTGCCATTTTATTTGATGTGTATGAGTGTTTTGCCTGTATGTATGTCTGTGTACCACAGGCATGCCTCGTGCCCATAGAGGTCAGAAGAAGGTATTAGATCCCCTTGGAACTGGAGTTACAGATGGCCATGAGCCACCACGTAGGTGTTAGGAATTGAACGTGGCTAGATATTTTCAAGGGCAACAAGTGGTCTTAACTACTGAGACGGGAGAGTTATATTAGTAGATTCCATAACACATGTTATGCAGCATTAAAGCTCCCAATACAACAACAGATTCGAGATCAGCCTGCCTTTCAGAATCTCACCCAACTATGTTCTAGGAGAGAGACCGTAGTCTAAAAGAAATGGTAACCAGGTCTCTCGACTAGAGCAGGTGACCTTGACAGTGAGGTTGAGAGTGTGGTTTGTAAGAATGGGGCTGCAGGTTTGACTTTTCAGGACACTACCCACCTTGCCCCCCAATACTGGCCATGTCGTTTAGAATTGCTGATTACAATAAACTATTTGACTGTTGCTAGGATAGTAATTTAGGGTTGTGAGCAGAAAAACTTGCAATTATTTGAATTTTTGAATATTTTTCTTATTGTGTGTGTGTGTGTGTGTGTGTGTGTGTGTGTGTGTGTGTGTAAGCTAGTACATGTGTCTAGATCACATGTGTGGAGATGAGAAAAATCTTTGGGAGTCTGTTCCATGAAGCAAACTCAAGTCATCCTCCTTGGCACCAAGCCCTTTACCAGCCGAGCCATCTTGCTGGCCCCAAACAAATTTTAAAATGTCTGAGAGTAGGGAAGAGTCTGGAAAAATAAACCTCGAATGTGGCCCCAATGTCCCTCCAGTTTCCAACTCATCTACCTCATTTGAGCTGAGAAGCTGTTACCTGGACCCAGAGGCCCATGCTCATGATGCCTCAAGATGTCCGAGGCTCTGGATGGAAGCAGAGTTTTCATGCATGAGTCACTGTGGCCCCCTCCATCTGTGGCTCTCTGTGCCCTTGTGCGGCTTCTCAGTCGTATCCATTGACCTATCATTCCTTTCCTTCTACAGCCTAGTGTGACAATTCACTTTGAATTCTGGTCACCAGATGTCATGATCATTTCTCCTCTTTTCACTCGGTTGATATTTTCTGAAAAGCCTTTTAATCTTTTTATTTTCAACACTCCTGTGTTTTAAAAGTGCATCTGTGTTAGGCACTTTCTCATCGCTGTGACAAAAATCCGACAGAGAATTGATTTAAAGGAAGAAAGATTTATTTGGGCCCAGAGTTTCAATCCCTGTCACTTGGTCCCAACACTGTGGGCCTTCAGTAAGTCATAAGACCATGGAGAAGAGCATCTTGCCTGGAGGCAGGGCAAGGGATCCATTTTTAAGCTAGTATCTTAATTATCAGAAATAAGACTTATAAATTAAGGTGACTTTTTAAATTGAAATCCAGTTCTTCTCTTTTTGAAGGCAAACTGTATAATAAGCCAGGTTGTAATCAGAAGAGTGTATATTGGTCCTGGAGAGAAGGCTGTGATGTTTTTCTTCCTCTTGTATCACACAAGACACCCATCCCACTTGTACCTATTCCCCTTTGCTATGGAAAACAACTGCCAAGAGAGATGACTTTTTAAATCGTTTACATATTGTTTATAAGAGCATGCATGCATGCTGTGTGTATGTGTATATGAACTGGGGAAGGGCATGAACATGCCACGGCACACATGTGGAGGTCAGAGAAAACTGTGGGAGTCAGTTTTCTCCCTCTACTGTTTGGGTCCCTGGGACTGGACTTGGTTCCTCAGCCTTGGCAGCAAGCACCTTTACCTATTGTACCATCCTGACAACCCAAGAAATAGGACTTTTTAAAGATTCTGTTGAAACAAGTTCCAAAAGAAGCAGTATACTTTGATTGGCATTCACTAGAGAACCTAGCGGGACCTGCTTCACTGTATCGGAATGTCAGAACAGTAGCAAACAGTTTTGTAAACCATTGACAACTTCATCCCTATATCTCCACAGCTTAGAAGTCTTACTCAACCACCAATGGGGATCTTCTTAGAGGAATTAAATACAAAAAAAAAAAAAAAAAAAAAAAAAGGCCATAGCTTGGTCGGGGGCTCCTTGTTAACCCCAAACAAGCAGTCATTTTCTGTTTTATTTTGAAGTACTTGTTTGTATTGAGATAAAATGAACCATTCCTCAAAGGACTATAGCCCATGACCAATGCAACCCCAGTGAGGAGCAAAGAAAAGCTAGTGTACTGCCAATCCCAGTCAGAAACCACAGGAAGTGGGAGGAGCCAGCAAAGGTACCTTATCTGTAGCATCCAGAATCTTCAACAATGGTATCTTTACTTCCTTCTTCCATCCTCCTTTCCTTCCCATTCTAATTGAGCAGGATTTAGTGGGGGGACTATTCATAAAGGTTGGGTGAAATGAACAGCAGAAAACAGACTAAAATGAAGGTGAAATCCCAAGAGAAAATGGCTGCAAGTTCTTCCCAGTCCAAGCCTGGAAAGGTCAAGGGATGACTCTTTTGGGAACTAGAGAAGAATGGTCTGGTCTGCTTGATTGTGGACATCAATGCCACTCCCTGGGTGGTGAGGATGACAGCTCAGGGGCTTAGATTTTTGAGAGGGAGAAAACATGTTTAAAACAAACAAAACATCAAAAATAAAACTCCTACATTTCTGCACACTTCTCCAGGCCATCTAATCCCAAGCCTTGACCTTGAGCTATTTCTGCAATTACCTGCTTTCTCCATATAGCACATCCTCCTGGGTTACTGACTAGCCTGTCTCAATGACCTGGAGCTGCTTCATAGCTCTGTGTCAATGTCTGTTCTTCAAACTCTCTTTCCAACCATTATGAGACCACATTCTCTGCTGATTGTGGAATAAAATAAAACCTTTAGCATATATTAATTTGATTCCTGGCCAAATGCTCATTATTTTACCCTGTTTAGAAAATATTTTAGCAAAACAAAGTCTCTGCAGAAGCACCACTTGTTTTTCAAACCTACAGCATGTAACACACTGCTGTGGATGATTGATTGATAAATAAAGTGCTGATTGGCCAGGGGCCAGGCAGGAAGTATAGGTGGGACAAGGAGAGAGGAGAATTCTGGGAAGTGGAAGACTGAGACAGAGAGAGGCTGCCAGCCACAGAGGGGCCAGGCAGGAAGTATAGGTGGGACAAGGAGAGAGGAGAATTCTGGGAAGTGGAAGACTGAGACAGAGAGAAGCGAGATGTAAGATACCGGGAAGCCATGAGCCATGTGGCAAAGTATAGATTAATAGAAATGGGTTAATTTAAGATATAAGAACTTGATAGCAAGAAGCCTGCCACGGCTATATAGTTAATAAGTAATATAAGTCTCTGTGTGTTTGCTTGGGTCCGAGCAGCTTTGGGACTGGCAGGTGAAAGAGATCTGTCCTGACCATGGGCCAGGCAGAACCAGGAAAACTTCAGCTACAGCACACCATGTTTCATTAGATCTCTGTCCCATCCTTCCTCATTCCTCTTTCAATTTCCCCCTTCTTCCCCCTCCTATGAGCTTAGACACAAGTTCCTGAAAGTGCCAACCTTATACCTTCTATGTACCCAGCCCTCGGTTTTTAAAGCCTTCTTTCCCTTAAGAATACTAACCCTCAAGGGATGTCAGAAGTCGTCTTTCTCTTCCACAGGGATTCAGTCTCCTGGGTAAGCTGGTAACAGATGTGCCTTTCAGCTCTTCCTGTTGGTAGCATCCAGGCTTAAATAGATCTTGCTGAGAGTGAATTCTGCTCAACAGTGATGCATATGGCCCAACTCCCTGTCCAGTCAGAACACTCTCTCCTGTCCACCTCCTGAATAAGGGCAGTTCAGAGCAAGCAGCTCACCACCTTGTCCTTGATGACACAATGATGCATGGTAGACCTAGTTTCAAATTCCAAAGGGCCAAAGCAACTGAGTATTTCCTACTCAAATGCAACATTGAACAGCTCTTCCTACATGTGAACGGGAGTCTCCCCCAGGGAGCACAGGCTTGAAGCAAGGGAGTGCCTTCTTTTTCTTGAACCCAAAGAAGGCTGGAGAAACCATAAGGTTTCCCACATTTTAAAATTTGTATCTAAAACTCTTCATAGTGAACAAGGCTCTGAAAGATAGTTTGAGCATTAACTTGTTAAAGGTTTTGACTACTGCGATGCATCAAAACGGCATCCAAGTGACTTGAGATCCGTAATCCAGTACATGCTCAGATTTTCCATTTCTCTTTCCTCCCTAAATTCCCATTCATCTCTCCTACTACACACCACACCTGTTCTATGTTTGAAATTCCTATTTGCAGTATCCTAACAGATTTCTCTATTGCAAGGTCTTTCATTTTAAATTTTGCTTCATGAGCTGGAGAACTATAAAACTTGACAGGTTAAAAATTAGGTCTCTGGGCCTGGGTAATTATTAAGCTTGTTACTAGTATATAGTTGCTCAAAAATATTTGGCAAAGAATAAACAAACTGTAAGTTTCACTGCAAATATTCCTTCCAAAACTGAATGAATAAGGCAGTGTCTCCCTTAGTCTGTGCTCCTGACAGTTTAATAAAGTTATACGCAGAAGACATTGGCAATTCTATTCCTTTTTGTTTTTTCTAAAAGTTAAAGAACATAATCTCTCTCTCTCTCTCTCTCTCTCTCTCTCTCTCTCTCTCTCTCTCTCTCTCTGAAGAATGACAAGAGAAATTGTATTACAGTGATGGTCTTGACTTCTTAGACTCTTCAGTGACTGTATGTTCAAGTTGGTGGTTCCCACAGAAGCTGGACTGGCAAAGGGCATGCAGTTAGGGAGCATCTAAGAAGTACAGGTCAAAGCTAGATGTGATGGTGCACACCAGCTAAAACAGCCCTCAGGAGGATTGAGAGTTAGAGGCCTACCTGGGCTACATAGCAAGAACTGTCACAAAACAAACAAAATCAAAAAGTAGCAGCCCAGGTGTGCTCTGTCAATCTGGATAGAGACAGCCCAGATGTGAGAGGCATGCTCTGTCAATCTGGGTAGAGACAGGCCATGTGTGCTGTAAACCTAGGTAGCAGATACATGAAAGTTTATCGTTTCTCACTCTGCCCTATGGTTCACAAACCAATCTCTTAAATACGCACAGTACTTATTTCAAAATAAGAGACAAAATACCATCAAAAACACACAGAAAACAAATTTATCTTTCATCCAAGCTAAGTACTACGGTTTCTAAGGTGTCTTCTCAAAGGACTGTTTTGCCCTTTCCCACACTGTTATTGTCAGCTTGGATTCTCAGATTCCTTGCTAGCTCTCTTTGAGATGGACACCCTAACTTCCTTCCAGATCCATCACATTCCATAAGTGTGCATTAATACCTTCCTAAAGGCAAGGGCACTGGGGCAAGCATGCTGGTGCCACCCTAAATTGAAAGACGACCTCTGATTAACAGGAAATGAGGGAGCAGATCATGCAGACAGGGCGTGGCTGTTGTCACAGAGGAACGTTTGTATACCGTCTTTGCACAGCCTGCTGAGTGACAGGAATGGGAAGGGTCTTCCTGTTTCCACTCCCTTGGGAGGGGCATGGCTCACTGGCTCCTCTCCACATCTCTCCCCCATGCTGTTCTCTATCACACTATTTACACCCTCACGCCCCATTAAGCTAGAAGTACCCTTAAGGCAACAAAATAGAGGCACAGCCTTCCAGAGTGCTCAAACTTGGTTTTTATTAGCACAGTTCTGCCTCCAAGAGATAGAGATCACCAAGGGCACTCACTCTCCATTTGGGTCCTGGTTGTACGGCTGACCCTACTGCTTCCAGGTTAGACCTGATATCCTTAGATACAGAGAGGCTCATGGGAAGAAAGGCAAAAACCGAGAGTTCCTTTCTCCTCCAGATGGATGAGGACACAACAACCCAATGACCCATGTACCATAGAGCAGTGGCAGAACCCTAAGCCACCCTGGAGGCGCAGGTCCTTGGAGTTCTCCCACAGACTGGATGCTGGATCACTGCCACCCCCAACAGTGGCCAATCCCTAGGCCGACCCGTAAACCTTTTGGTCAATGTTACACACACAACACAATTAGATGCTTCAGATTACTGGCTCTGTGACCTCCAATTGCTGGAGTGCAAGGGTCAGATATGTGCACAGACAACAAGGTATGGCCTTTGTTCTCCCTGCAGCTCTCCCTGCACCCAGCTCACACCTCCACCCCTGCAGGAACTGGAGACCCTAGGGTGCAAGGGGCTGTGGAGTGGTCCAGTGCGGCTAGGAGTGGACTGCTCTGTTAATGGGTCGTTTTTCTGTGAAGAAGCTTTTCAGCAGTAGCACCTGGCTGAAGCTGACTACAAACAGGGCAATAGTCTCTCCAACAGACCAGTAAGACACTCGACTATTAAGGTCTTCAGCTCTGGCTCGGTCCTGGGCCTCTCGCAGACGATAATGTGTCTGGGAGTCGATCACAGTCTTCAGAGCCTCATGAATAGTTACACAGGCAGATTCCATCTAGGCAGGAAGAGAAAAATCGGTCAGTTGTCAACCCTAAGTCAGGCAGGGTAGGAGCTAGCAGCCAAGGTTCATAACAGCATCCTAGGCATCATCTACTGATGCCTCTGAGGGGTCTGTGTTAAACACTTTATGTGGTTTCATAATCCTACAGAAAAGCCGAGTGGGAGCTCAGAGAGTATAACTTGTCCAATCACACGTTTAGTGAGTGACAGAATTAGCATCTGACTGGACTGTCCGTGTTTCGAGCCTTATCCTGTTTCTCTTATTTAATTTCACAATGTCCTGACAAGCATGATCACCACGCTCAGTGAAAGACAGCTAGATTGTAGCTTACTTATCCTTATTGATGGGGAAATTGAGGCTCAAAGAGGCTACATGAACTGCCTGAGGTACACAAGCTAATTAACAGCAGTGTGAACCAGTCACAATTATACCGAACTTTGAATTAACTGCTTATTCTACTGTATAACAGATGCCTATAGTTTTATGTATAATCATAAACACGTGTGAACACACAACCGTGCATATACACACATATGCTCACATGTAACACATACCACTTCACCATTTCTTATGCCTGCTAAAACAGTCTACGTTGTAGGCAGATCTCTGAAAAGGTCTGGAACACCACCACCAGTCCTTGCTCCCTCCCCACCCAGGAATTTATGGCGAGGGGAGCCACCACGCCTGTGGTTACAGTTACTAGGCACAGCTGAATTTAAGACAGGGAGGGAAATGACCCTGTGGCCTGATCCACTCACACAAACCCTTTCAGCAGATACTCTCTCTAGCCGAAAGAAGACAAACCCTACAAAAATCAGCCAAATGTCTCAAGGGGCTGACAGCCTAATGGTTGGCAATGAAACAGGGTCCCTAGCCATCTGACCATACAGAACTGAATCTGGCCAACAGTCTAGCTAACAAGAAGCAGACCATGCTTCCCCTTCTGGGTAAGAGCACCATCTGGTCAACAACTCCATCTCAGCTCTGTGAGACTATGAGCAGGGACCACTGAGCCTGCCCAGACTCTCAGCACCCAGGGTTGTGAGGGAGATGGGTGCAGCATTCAGCTACCGTGTCTGTGGCAATGGACCACTAATGTATCAGGCCTGCTGAAGAGCATGAGTCCTTACTCCAGCAGCTGTGACTACCTGCACAAGATTGGTCCTGTCAATATTCTGTCATGGGGGGAGTCACAAGGCCCAACCTCTTACTGAGGATCTATAGGCAGTTAACTGTTGCTGGGAGAGGAACAGCCACTACATTCCAATAAATAACCTTTTCCCCAAGCTCTGGATGATGAGCAAAAGTAATCAGCTAAATCCACTGACTCACAAAAATTAATAATAATGGAACTGGACAGATGGCTCGTGGATAAGCCTATGGTTAAGAGCACAGACTTCTCTTTCAGAGGACCACAGTTTGATTCTCAGCACCTCCATGGCAGTTCACAACTGTCTGTAACTCCAGTCCCAGGGGATGAGATGCCCTCTTCTGACCCTCTTAGGTACTGCATGCACATGGTGTGTAGCTATACTTACAGGCAAAAACACTCATACACATAAAATAATAAATCTTTAAAAATAGAAATGTAAAATACAATTGATTAATGCTAATGGAGGTAGTGGGGGAAACTACAAGTGAATGAAGTCCTGAGTGGATGTGAGCTGTTGACCTGGGCATGGCCAAGGACTCCAGTGTCTTAGACCCCTGAGAAAATGGTGAAGCCTTCCCTTGTGGTCCTAGTGCAAATGTTGATAGTCTCTGCAGAAAATGCCCACTGTAGCTTTCTCCCCCAGATCTTTACAGCCTGAAGATTCACCTGTAGATGTAGCCAACCGTCTTATTAAATAAGAAACACAGAGCCAATGTAAAGATAAAAGCCCAAGAGGTCAGAGCTAAGAGCCTTATCCGCCTGCTGCAGCTAGCTTCTTCAGCCAAGAGACCTCTCCGAAAGAGAGCTACTTTCTGTGTGTTTGTCTTTATAAAGCCTTTCTGTTTTGTCTTTTCATTGGTTGTAAACCCAACCATATAACCGTCTCATTACTGTCTGTCTGTAGGTCACTCCAGGTCTTTTATGGTTGGTATTGAGATTAAAGGCATGTGTCTCCAATGCTGGCTGTATCCTTGAACACACAGAGATCTACCTAGTTCTGCCTACCAAGTGCTGGGATTAAAGGCGTGCGTCTTCTTCAGCAAATCCTACCGGAGTGCACCACCACAACCAGCTTTCGCTATGGCTTGCTAATAGCTCTGACCCCTAGGCAACTTTATTTATTAACATACAAATAAAATCACATTTCAGTACAAATAAAATATCACCATATTCACCTTACAGAGAGTTCCTACCAAGATTAACTAAGCCTGTCTCCTTGTTCAACTGTATATAACAACCCTGCCTCCTTGTTTATCTATATGTAATAACCCTACCTCCTTGTACAGCTGTATGCAACAATTCCACCCTCCTGTTCAACTGGATCCACTAACTGGGAATTCCTCTGACCCTTGGCCCTAGCCTGACACTTCAGCACAGGTCCATCACCTCTCCATACTGCTACACTGGAGACCAAGACTCCAGCATATGAACCTCTGGGGGCCAAAATCATATCCAAACCACAGCACACAATTAGGACACACGGCATAAGCCCTCCCTAAAGCATTATGTCACCAACAGTGACACACAGAGGAGAGCACTACCCTAACCTTTTAAAAACATGCTATCTCCCCATCCACTGGATCTCCCATCAGTGCTAGTCTACCGGAAAGCTCTTCAGCTTGTTACCACAAAATTTCAGTTAGTTGATACCCTACCTTGCTTCAGGGGATGTGGGAAAGCAGGCTCTGGCTAAAAGGGGAACCATATGATATCGAGTGAAAACAGGCTGGTGAAAGAAGAACTTCACAAACTCCACCTGCCCTCTTCCTTGCGATAGGATCGATCACACTGGAACCCAAGCTCCAGGAAAGGCTTTCTCTGCTGCCCTATCTCATTAATCTTTTCTCTCTCATTTTCTCCCGTCGGTGCACAAGGGAGCCCTTAAACTCAGGCTTGTGGAATCTTCCATTTCATCATTGACCAACAGAACAATCTCTACTTTCGGCTGGATCTTTTAACTTTTATTTAAACAGCTAAATGTGCATAGTGGCTGCTGTACTGGGCAATGCATCTCTATCTTCCAACTGTCCGGAGTTGGTGAAAAACCGGGCGTGAGCCAAAAAGAAACAGAACATATGGTCTCCTCAGAGGGCAAACAGGGAAATGCTGGCCTCCTTGGAGACTTGAGACATTCTGGCTTTGGTCCTAGAATAAGTGTCGCCATAGATAGTTATTCCTGTCTTACAGGTTCCCCAGGCCATGATGATCAGTCATAAGACAAATATTTGGTGAGCTCCTTTGGGTGCAATGCCTCCTACACTGAAGTATTGAGACTAAGAAGGCAAACAGATCCCAGAGTCCTCACCCTCAGGAAGCCCAGCCTGTGTGTGTGGGAGGAAGGAGGAGCTTAAACAGAAGGAGGGAGAACTCAGGAGGGAGGCTGGGGCCAATAATCTTGAGAGCCATGGGGGTCAAAGGAAACTACCCATCCTCCAAAACCATCACGATTTCTCTCCCCAGAGGAGGTTTGCTGTTCAGAGACTGTACTTGGTAACCATCCTCTCATCCTGACTTGCTACACACCAAAGAGGCATGACTGGAAGTTATGTGTGTGACTAGAGGTCAGGGCTTTGAAGGGACAGTTGGGCCATTCTCATTTCTCCTTCTTTTGCTATTCAAAGGCAGTGGACTCTGAAGCCTGGGGGAAGGGCGAAGTGTGGTAAGAAAGGGCCTTGAGGCTCGGGACATAGCTCTGTAGTAGAGCATGTGCTTACCAGGCACAAGGCCCGAGTTCAGCAAAAAAGTAAATAAATAAAAGGTAAGGAACAGAAAGAGGAAGAGAGGGAGAGAAGAAGAGGGAGAAGGGAGGGGAGGAAAGAAAAAGGGGAAAAAAAATGAAGAGGAAATGAGAATAAAAACAAAAGAGCCTGGATTCCCAAGATACCCACCAGCCTTTGCCAGGTCACCCTGAGAACAGACTCCCAGTGTGCGAGGCACTGACACACGGGTTTGTTATGGCAGCTTGTGTTACCCTCACCAACACACTCCTGATGCACGGCTTTGGTCCTCACAATGTGAGCATATCACACAGCAAAGAGGTACATGGCGCGATTTTGAAAGAGGTGCTGTGCCAGAGAAAGACATTTGGAAGGGTGGAGAGGAGAAGCATCCGCTAGGAGAGGGCTCTGGCTGAAAACAGGGGATCACAGGGGAACAGTCTTTTAGAGCTAGGTGGTGATTCTCGCTCATGACCTAAGCCAAGGACAGAAAAGCAGGAACACGCTGAGAGCAGGAGGGCCCCACGAGTCCTGTCCCTGTCACGTCCACTTACCTGGGTGAGAGCTGTGACCCTATTCCCCATGTCTGGGAGAATGGGGGGCTCATCACCCACTTGAAAGTCAAAGTAGACGGTCTTGTGAGAGAAGGTGGAAAATTCATTACTGAAGCAGAACTGATAAACGCCCTTGACCTCCGTCCTGTACGTGAAGCTGTCATACTGCTTCTTGGTCTCCCTGTAGATGATGTTCCCCATGGGGTCCTCCACATAGCAGTCCACGTC
>CABHPQ010158447.1:0-36793 GCA_902168405.1 Peromyscus aztecus | reverse complement strand
CACAAGCTTTGCCTTTTTTCAAGCTGCAGGATTAGATGGGTGGGGTCTCGCCCTGGGGACGCCATTCAATTCAGCATCAGGCTTTTCTTTAAGTGGCTCATCTCCTTGAGCACAGAACTTGTCTGTAACATCACATTCCCTGGTGCTCCCTTTCTCTTCAAAGTGTGTATTTTCTATTTCTCTTGCCCCGTGTCCTTTTCACTGTAGATCTGCATGAGAGTGATCACTAATAACCCTGTGACACATTCAATACTAGAATGTCTTGAAATGTCCTCTGCCAGTGATATTAGTCCAAAACTCTTCCATTTAGCCTCTGGCAGAGTCTTAGGACAAGGGCAAAAACTATCTACCAAAATATCACAAGAATGATCTCTAGGCCAATTGCTAAAATTCTTCCCCTCGAAAGCCTCTTAGGCAAGGCCTCCATAGTCTGCATTGCTCTCAACACTGCTGTCTTCCACACTCCTACTGGGGTGGCCCATTAATCCTTATTTACAACATTCAACTACTGCTTTCCTAATCCAATGTTTACATTCTGCCAATAGGCAGCATGGTCACAGCAGTCACAGCCATATGCCACTCTCTGGTACCAACTGTCTTAGTTACTTTTCTATTGTTGAAATGAAATACCATGACCCAGGCAATTTGTAGAAGAAAGCATTTAATCCAGGGCTTCCTTGCAGTTTCAGAAGGTTAGTCCATTATCATCACAGCAGGGGTATGAGAGCAGGAGGGAGGCGGACATGGAGCTGGAGAAGTACCTGATAGCTCACATCTATCTGTAAGTTACAGGCAGAAAGGCAGAGAGTGAGAGAGAGAGAGAGACTTGCCTGGTGTAGGCTTCTGAAACCTCAAAGCCCACTTAGGTCAACTTATTACAAAACCACAAGGTCACACTTATTACAGCAAGGCCACACCTACTAATTTTGCACAAACAGTTCCACTAACCTGGGAGCAAGCATTCAAACATATGAACCTATGGGGACCATGCTCATTCAAATCACAGCAATGTTATAGAATATCAGAGTGAGACAAAATCTTTGACCTTATCTAAGACAAGCCCCCTCATCTTGTGTCTGAGAACACAGAAATCACCAGAGTATGGTGAGGTGGTCTGTTGGAGGCTGCTCATTAACTCACTGTTTATCTCTGGCCTGAGCCCAGCCTGACTCCTGGTCTATTTATTGTTCTTTTCTCTGTAGTTGGTCACCTATCCCATCCAGAGCAGGGATATTTATTTCACAAAAGCTATAGGCAATAGTAGCATTTGTTTTTTCTTCCAAATTAGTCAATCACATTCACTCTTGGGTTTCTTTCTGTTTGTTTCTTTGTTTGTTGTTTATATTTTGTGACTGGGTCTATGTAGTCCCAACTTTTCTGGAACTTTCTATGCAGATCAGGCTGGCCTTGGACTCACAAAGTTCCACAGGTCTCTGCCTCCCAAATGCTGAGATTAAAGGTGCTTACCACCACACCAGACCTATCACTGAGTTCCAAGACCAATATATTATATTTATAAAAGGCTAATTGTTATTTATATGTCAATAGTGACTTCCTCTATCACCGTTGCTATGTTTTTTTCCTTGAGTGAGAAAAAATAAACTCTGCTATTACAGCTGTAACTAGAATTGCATTCCAAGCATGAAGGTGCCATTACCTAAAGGAAGAATATTTTAATTTTTTTGAAATCAAAATATGACTACATCAGTTCCTCTTTTCCTCCGCCCCATTCTTCCTATTAATCCTCATTGTGCTCTCCTCTCTCTCTCTCTCTCTCTCTCTCTCTCTCTCTCTCTCTCTCTCTCAAATTCACAGCTTCTATTTCTTTAATTGTTGCTACATATACATTCCTAAATATGTAACCTACTCAGTCTGTATAATCTTAATTGTATATATATGGTTTCAGGGCTGACCACTTGGTATTGGATAAATGACAGGGACATTTCCTAAGGAAAACTATTTTTCCCACTCTCAGCATTCATTCGCTGCCTGCAGTTCTTTGTCTAGGGTTGAGGTCCCACAAGATTTACCTCTTAGAATGCCTATTGGTGTTGTCCTTGTTTAGACATCCATGTTGGTGAGATGTCATGGGTGTAGCTTCTAGGATATTTCTAGGAAATGCCATCTCAAAGCAAACTTCCTGTCTCTCTGGCTCTTACAGTCTTCCCATCCTCACTTTCATCATGATCTCTGAGCCTTAGATGCAGGAGCTGTGCTGTCAATGAACCAGATGGGGCTGGGCACCATGGGGTCACTGGCTCTCTGCATTTTAATGGAGTTCAACTTTCTGTACTGGTCTCCATCTGGTGTGAGGAGGTGTTTCTTTGATGAATGAGACCTAAACTTATTTGTGAATATAAGGATGAATACTTAGAATGGAGGTAAGAATTGTGTTGGTTCAGTGAAGTAGTAGTTACAAGTTCTCCTACATGATTCATGACTTTATTAGCCCTGGATAGTTGGCTAGGTTTCCAGTACCAGGCAGGCATGATTCCATGCTTGTTGAGCAGGTCTTAAGTCCAATTAGACAGTTGTAAGTTATTGATAAGGTTGCATGCCCCTATTGCATCCTTATCATACCATGCAGGTCATTGTTTTAGTTCATAGGTGTCATAGCAAGGCAGGACTCTTGGTTGCCTCCCTCCATTGGAAGCTTGCATGACACCTTCTGATACCATGGAAGCTACTCCTCAGGGAAGAGGCTGGAGGTGAAAAATACCTCACACCCTCCAGGTCCTGGGTCCCAGGTATATGGCGTCTTCAGCAATAGAGGCTTACTTTCCACCTCTGGGGTGAGGATGGGGAGTCAAGGGCAGTCTCAGTTTCCTAGAAGAATTTGTGAGTGAGTCTCTTAGACAACCATGACAAACACCTCACACGGGGGCTTCTCACAACTGGTATTGGAGTTTTTGTTACAGAGTCTATGGCTCTTAAGAGGAGCATTGTCAGCCAGAGGGAAATTTTTATTGAATCTATATATGCATATGTATACATATTTATGGATTATATGTAATCTTAGGTAGATACATAATAATATTTCTTTATGACTGCTTCAGATATTCTTACTGTGATTTTACCCTATGTCTTTGGCATTAATCTCCCTTCTTCCTCCCTAGTTAAGGCTCTCTCCACTTTCACTTCAAATCACTGTACCCTGCTATTCTTCTCTATTAGAGCATCATTCTTAAAGTGTCCCCTTGCCCAAAAGTAACTGGTGCAAGTTTTGTACTTTACAAAAGAATTTTTATCAATATAAATGCCTTGTCTCAAAAAGCTTTCCAATTTAATTTCACCACCTATGCTTTTTAGCCAGTGAGCACAGTTAACTGAGGAATCCATTGATCAAGCAGTAGCTGACTGGCCAAAAAGTCACACTTGGGTTTGGCCCTTGCATTCTTCCCTGAGTGTTAAGTGCAGTATGAATTATTCATGTGCTTTGGGCAGGTGTAGGGAGTAAAATGAATCACCAGGACTTGCTGCGAGTTGCTCATACTCACCAAGTTGCAGTGGGTGGTAGGGCTAAGAAGCCTCACACAGACTTGCAGTCTGGTGCTGTGTGATTGACTTAGAACCTCCCAGACCTGGGACTGTTTTTTCCTAACACATGACATATGTCTTTCAACTCTAACCTTGCCACAGAGCTCTTTCTTATAAATCAGGGTGGACACAGAAGGGGGCAAGCCTAAAACAAAATGGAACACAATGGTCTTACTGTCAACCAGTTAAGCACCCAGAGCCCCCAAAGAAGGTTTAGTCTGTGTTTACTTTGAGTTTGTTTTTTCAATTTTTTGAAGTTAACCATTCTGTTTCAGGATAGTTGATCACACTGTGTGAAGGTGTCTCTGTTTTACTTCACCTGCCCAAGGCACCTTCTGATTGATTTAATGAAGAGCTGAATGGCCAATAGCTAGGCAGGAGAGGATAGGTGGGACTTAACGGGGAGACAGGTACTTGGAGGAAGAAGCAGAGAAGCAGAAGATTGACCAGCCAGACACGGAGGAAGTGGGACTTACGGTACTGAGGAGAGGTAAAGGCCCGTGTGGCAGAACGTAGATTAATATACACAGGCTGATTTCAGTTTTAACAGCTAGTCGGGAACAAGTCTAAGCTAAGGCCAAGTCTCCGTGTCATTATTCGGGAGCTGATGGTCCAAAGAAAGTCCCACTTCACCATTCAATGTTCTCAGCCAGGATGGCCTTCCCAGTCTTCTCAGTATGTCTCCAGGCTGTCTGTCCCTCTCTGGGCACTGCAGTTTATCTTTAGTCTCTGGAGGAGAATTCCTCATCAGAAGATTTTGCCATGCCCTTCATTTGCACCCTTCGTCTCTCTTACTTCTCCAGATTTTAGGCTCTTCCACCCTTCATCTGCCTTTCCACTCTGCCTCCCCCACGTCTTCCCTTGACTTGGAATCATGCAAATCATTTGGTTTCTCTAGGCCTCCTAAATGTACAGAAAGAGGAAGGGTCAGTTTATCCCCTCCTATAGTAAAGCACAAGAGAAATGTCTTCAGATAAAGGATCTGAATGACAACTAGCCCTTCTTAGCCTCAGTGATTAAATCTGGGTTCACACGTCTGCAATTTGCTTTGCTAAGATTATCTACCTCCACATAGTGTTGTATTGCAAGGGTTCACCTGTCTCTGTAGCCTTTGTACATAAGTGACAGACTCATTTGGGAATAAATAAACATGAAGATAGAAATCTCCATCCAAGGCTCAAATCTGATGAGTCACGGACATTCTGAGCATCCTCCTTCAGCCAAGAGAGCATCTGTTTTCAGGGAGGTGGGCAGCGTGAGAGGCTCAGGGTAGGGAGAAGGCAGGAAAGGAATAGAAGCAGCCCCTTTGCAACTTCTGGTTGGATCTTCTCAGCATCTCTTCCCTGACACGGCCTTCACAAAGGAGAAAATTAAGAGAATCAGAGTGGCTGAGACTAATAGCACACACCTTTAACCTCAGAACTCAGGAGGCAAAAGCAGGTGGTCTTTGAGAGTCCCAAGCCAGCCTGGACAACACACAGAGTTCTGGGCCATTCAGGAACATATAGTCCATGTCTCAAAATAAAATAAAATAAAATAAATAAAAATGTTTTAAATTAATCTGCTTCCTTAGTGCAGTGGACAATGCTTCCATCTCATAAAAAATAGGAACATTGGAGTGTAGACTATGCAAAGTGAAATAGAATAAAAATTGACCTCTGGTTAAAGATAAAATTGATCTAAAGTTCTTTAAGTGACCATCATCTTGCCCTTTCTCATCCCCAGAAGAATGAACACTAAAAACAAATTGAAGATTAAAGATTACTGTGGAAATCAAAGTACATGTTGTTTGTATATCTGAAGATGATGAATAATTATTAGAAGAAAACATGTTGGAAGAAAGAGAAAGATTATCAGGGGATAAGACAGGATACCTTTGAAGTGATCTTAAGCATAAATTATCTATCTAAATCTTCAACATAAAAGGACATAAACTGTAAACCACTGCTGAAATTACAATCAAATTCACAAGTCACACATCCACTCAGGAAAAGACTTCACAGTCCAGAGCTTTCAGTAAAGAAACAGTGTTTGAAAACATCTTAATAATTTTTTTTCAAAACATTCAAAGAGTTAACTCAAGGAATAGACAAAAAAAGTTAAGGCAGGAATCAAAGAGTTGGGAAAGGTGTGCTTCAAAATTATAGGATAGGTTGAGTAGGCTTCTACCAGGGAAGCCGAACCAGTAAACAACTGTGGCGTGGCGTATGAGCGAGGAATGTCACCCACAGTCCCAAGCATTTGCATACGTGGTCCCCCGTCAGTGGTGTGGTTTGGATAGGTTTAGGAGGTGTGGTCTCTCTGGAGAAAGTAAGATTTTTCACTAGGGAAAACTTTGAGAGCTTGAAGACTTGTGTTAACACCATTCTGTTCACTCTGCTTCCTGCTTGTGGTTCAAGCTGTGTGCTCTCAGCTTCCAGCTCCAGCCTTCATGCACTCACTCTACCATATGGACTCTAACCCTCTGCAACTGTAAGCCCAAGCAAACACTCTTCTAGAAGTTGCCTTAGTCATGGTGTTTTATCACAGCAATAGAAAAGTCACCAAGATAGATATATTAGGAATTTGCTCACAAAAATACAAGAAATAGGCTTATGCAGTTATGGTGGCTGCTTAATCAAGTTCAAAATCCACAGAAAAATGCTCTAGACTGGGTGATTTGTGGCAACTATTTACAGTGCTCATCTTTTCTCGCTTCACCTCCCCTCTCTTCTTCCTCTCATTCTCTTCCTCTACCTTCTTGTCCCTGTTAGAAATCTTAGCTCACATTTCAAAGCTTCTAGACTTTGTGTTTTTGTACTTTAATCACACACACTCTTAATTTCCATTCTCACACCTATTGTCCAAGTTTCCATTGACAGACTAATGAAGACACACAGTTATTCACGTGTGTATCGTACCTTCACATAGGAGGATGGTGATAATAGCAGCATACTTGTTAAACACATGCTAAAATGTTAGAATGTGCAAACAAGGGACTCTGCACTTCCAACCCATTAGCATCACTAAAGATCCACTGCTGTCTCTGGTGAAAGAATAAGGAGTTCACCTGCCTCTTCCAAAAGCAACCAGAAACTGAGAAGACAAATTACAAGGACTCAGCACTCTCCTGCATGTTGAGGAAAGCAAAGCTAAGGGAAATCCATGATTAGTATGAAAAGCATGCACACTTTCCAGACCAGAAAAATCGAGAGAAAGGAAGGAACAATTAATGCCATCCTGTGTAGGTAGAGAAGAAAAAGAATAACCTAGATCATTTGTTGGTTCAGGCATTCACTCACTCACTAAGTTTTACTGAGTACCAAATGCCAGGCATCATATCCCTAACATCCACAGTGGGGCATTCAGTGGGTGACTATCTCCCTAATCCAGGAACAATATTTCCTGGGTTTTTATTACTGCTGTTGCTTCTTGGTCTATTAGTTAGCTTTTTCTTGTCAAATGAACACAATTTCCAATAGTTGGCTCAGTTGGTAAAGGTATTTGCTGTGCAGGCTTGATGACCTGAGTTCAGTTCCTGGAACCCAATTGTGCACTCAGAGAACCAACTCCACAAAGTTGTCCTCTGACCTCCATATGTGTGCAATGCTACATGTATGCCTCCCCACTGGAGACATACCATATACACACACAAAGATTTATTTTAAATTTTGAATATCTGATCTCGCCTATAAACCGAGGCTCCATCTTTCCCAAAACACTCACTTACTCCAAGGTTTTGACATGTAAAATATAAACGAACCAGAGGGATCCATGCTGACCAGATACCACAAATGTATTTCTCTAACTCAAGTCACTTCTCAAAGAAAGATACCTCACAAGAACCATTCATTGCTTTTTTCATTTTTCAGTAGGAAAATTTAGAAACCAAGAAATGAGAAAATGTAGAGAATATTAATGCAAGTTTCTCATTTTCTGATACAATATTTTGAGAAAGAGGTATAGAACTTTGATCCTCAGAGAGAGAGAGCACAAGAGATGAAAAGGGGGAGGTTAAATGACTCTCAGAAGATGATAGGGCTAGCCTTAGTTCCTGAGACCGGCCAGCCTACCAACCCCTACCACTAATCCACGCAGGAAGCAAAGGCAGCTCACTTGCCATGCTCCTGGAACTCCATTTGTGCCTCCATAGATTGCACACCCACTGTTTCCACTCTTTGTTCCAGACACTGAGCAACTGAATGACCTGGCTCCCGCTCTGTCGGAGTCTGCAGTGCAAGATGAAAGACATATCCTGCAATGTTTGCACAAAGTAATATTGCTCACTTGAGTCTCGCTTTTGCTTTTATTATTTGCTTTAAGATAATAAGTGAAGAGCTTCCCAGGGATCATTCTGTAAACACTTTCATTTGCTTGGGGTTTTTCAAGGGCATCAAATGAAACCTGCTTTGTCCTGAGGGCCTGAGCCTATGGAGTTTGCTCAACCCCATGAGATCTCAAGATATCACTGCCCCAGCACAAGGAACAGCAAGTATGCTTTTCCATATGCTCCACACCAATCCATTGTTCTCTCCTAAAAGTATGCTGCAGAAGAATCAGGATACCTGAGTAGGTCTTTCTTAATGCACAAAACAGTGACCTTCCCATCTATCAACTTTTCCACAGAGGTGCTGAAAGAATGAACAGATAATAAATACTAAAGCCAAGGTTAGGTGGTTTCTGTTTTGTTTTGTTCAGAAAAGTCAATTGTGTTGCCCTTTCACATCTTACTTCTCTTCCCTGTAATTTGGGCTGTAGGACCAGATCAGTGATTCAAAGATGCCCTCAGAGGTCTGGCAGATAACCAGTAAATGAAAGAAGGGCAGCTTTGGGATAAAACAGTAGAGTTTGTTTAGGATCCAGCTAGTTTCATCTGACTAGCTACCGGTTCCCTCTTCCTCATGATTCTGAGTGGTCCTTGCTTGCTTCAATGCCCAGATGCAGCAGGACTGCTGTCTGGCTTCTTGGCCTCCACACTGTTAGACTTTGCAACCTATACCTTTCTCCCTCTTCAAAGCCCTGAGCGGCTAGGCAGAGAAGTCAATCATGCTTGTAAAGAGCCTGTCTGCAATGAGTTAAGATCTCATCCAACAGCCAGACTCTACGCCTTAGTATACGAACCAGGCCACCTTGAAAATCCTAGCCTCAACCAACTCACAACTGAGTGCAGCCACCTATGGCCCACACGGAACACGTCTACCAGTTGAGCCCAGCCAACCCACAGAGTTGTTCAGATTATGAAATCCTCATTGTATTGTTTTGTTTTTCAGACAGGGTCTCACCACACAGCCCTCGCTGACCCGGGACTCACTATGTAGACCAGGCTTGTCTTGACCTCACAGAGATCTGCCTGTACCTCCTAAGTGCCAGAATTAAAGTCACTCACCATGTCTGATTATTTTAAGCCTCTACATTACGTTAGACAATAGGCACAGTTAGGGCAGGCCAGGACCACAGGACTTTTAAACAGATATTTAACTGTAACTCGGCCAACACTGGCAGAACTCTCAGATCTGCTCATTTTCCAATAAGGCTGCCCTCCGTGTTGTCTGCAGTATCTTCTCTCTCTCTCTCTCTCTCTCTCTCTCTCTCTCTCTCTCTCTCTCACACACACACACACACACACACACACACACACACACACACACACACACAGGAGAAGAGAAGCTCCACTAGAGATCTGGACTGAGCTCCTTACTTAACAGAACTCCAGCTCAGCAAGGCTGAGAGTCCTGTCAAGATCATGCTCTCATATAGTAGCCAAAGTGGGGTTTGAATTTGAGGCTCATGATTGTAGATGCAACCAACTGTCTTATAAATAAGAAACACAGAACCAATGCAAAGAAGAAAGCCAAGAGGTCAGAGCTAAGAGCTAAAACCTTACCCTTCCTCCTGCAGTGGTCCTACCTCTCCGAAGGAGCCGGTACTTCCTGTGTTAAAGTCTTTATATAGTCTCTGTTCTGCCTTCTCATTGGTTGTAAACCCAACCACAGGACTGCCTCATTACGGCCTGTCTGTATAGACCTCCACGTGTTCTATGGTTGGTATTGAGATTAAAGGCATGTGTATCCAATGCTGGCTATATCCCTGAACACACAGAGACTTACCTAGCTCTGTCTACCAAGTGCTGTGATCACAAGCGTACACCACCACTGCCCTGCTTTCCTATGGCTTGCTAATAGCTCTGACCCCCAGGCAACTTTATTATACAAATAACATTTTGGTACAAAAGAAAATATCACCATACATGATCAACAGAATATAAAGTCCCAGGCAACATAATAGCACCAGATGGAATGATTGACAAATGCTTAGGTAAAGTGTAATATAAGATAGTATAGGGAGTATAGACTTTAAGAGCAGACCACCTAGGTAGAAACCCTGAGCTCTCTGTGTATTCCTTTATGACTTCTTTGGGCCTATCTCTTAAGTGGAAAGTTCTTCTTTGAATTATGAAAGTTCTTTATAACTGCTAGAAGTGCCCCAGAGATATTAATAGGAACAGAGCCTATATTTATGACTTTCCACTGAGTTCTGAGACTCCCAGGAGAATTTTCTGAGTTGATATTGGAGCTGAAATTTGCCTCCACTATGAAAGTCAAACTAGAGAGTATTCAGAAGACAGCTTCAGCCTGGCTGCTTTGCCTAGGAACCTCCCCCTAGACTCCCACAGCAAGTGTTACAACCACAAGCTGGGATAGGTAGGCAGTTGGGGAGGCCTAAGTGGAATACACACCCAGCTCCAATCCAGTGTACTCATAAGTCTTGTGGACACCTAATCACCTAGAAGTCAATAGGACCTCTAGTCAAGAGTGCAAGGGAACAATTTCCAAAGGTTCAGGCCACGTGCCCACACCAGATCTTATAAGTGTACATAGGACACCTGTCACCTCTACAAACACAGGAAATGAGAAGTGGATTCCAAGACCTACATCCAATACTATGGATGAGCCTTACCTTGTCCCAAGCCCTGGAAAACATAGCTACTCCTGTTGAGGAGGGAAGGATGCTTCTTTTAAGAATTTTCTTTTAAGATGTTTCTTTTAAGAATCGTTCTTTGTTCCCAAAATAGAACTAATACCAAAACCCATTGGGGTGGGTGCTGAGAGCACCTGATTTCTCCCAGGGAAAATACATGCAGTTGACTTGCAAAGCAGTGCCCCATCCCTGCCTCGTTCTAGTTCTTACAGCCATTCTTATTTACATTTCCCAACTACACATATTCTCCAGGACCCGGTAACCTGGCATGGTTTTGATTAAAGCGAGATCAGTTGTCTCGCTTCACTGGCCCTGCCTAAGAGTTGCCCCATGAAAAATGTAAATTTGCAAATCACAGAAGCAGTCAATGTACCATCAATGCCAAGTGTATATATGGTGAAAGGAAGAGATATGTCTAGCTGGATAATACCCCACAGACAAAGAGGGACGCCTCAAGGAGGTGCATGGTACCTCAGAAACTGGGAGGCACTAAAGCTGGTACAGTTTAGGGGTGCTCAAAGTTCAGCAGCTTTGAACTCCTACAGAACAAGGAGGAAAAACTCATTTGAGAGAAACATGAGATTGTGCTGGGGAGCCATGAAAAACAAGGCCCATAACGCAAGGTTGAGCAAGACAACTTGAGCAGGAAGGTGCTTTGGATTTGGGCTCTGAGGTTATGAGTGCCACATACAATGGCCCCTTCCCTGCATCGTCTTACTTACGATAACTGAGTTGCATAGGTTATAGTGTTCTCTTACTGGAGTGTAAGCTCCATAAAAGGCATAGATTGTCGGATTTTTTTTTCAAAGAATATATCCTCCACTCTGGACCAGTAGATTCTAAGAAATACATATTAGATACAGACCTGAAGAATGTAGCAAGCTAAAAAGGGAAAGGAACGCAGTGTCCTCTTATCTCATCCACAGCATTTATGGAACTTAACTACTATGGGAATTAACTGAAGACTAACAACATACAATTTCCTCCAGTGGCTGGATTTTGAATGTATTTTTAGAGGATGAGTCTGTGCTGGCTGGTTTTATGTCAACTTGACACAAGGTATAGTCATCTGACAGGAAGGAACCTTGATTGAGAAAATGCCTCCATAATATCAGGCTGTAGGGAAGCTGTAAAGCATTTTCTTAGTTAGTGATTAATGGCAGAGGTCCTGTCCCATTGTGGGTGGTACCATCCTTGGGCTGATGGTCGTGGTTCTATTAGAAACCTGGCTGAGCCAGCCATAGTGAGCAAGCCAGTAAGCAGCACCCCTCCAAGGCCTCTGCATCAACTCCTGCCTCCAGGTTCCTGCCCTGTTTGAGTTCTTATTCTAACTTCCTTAAATGATAAACAATGTTGTGGAAGTATAAGCCAAATAAATTCTTTCCTCCTCAAGTTGCTTTTGGTCATGATGTTTCATCACAGCAATAGTAATCCTAGCTAGGATAGTATCTAACTTGCTATAAAAACTATGAAGGCTTTAGTTTGGTTTCCCTGGAACAAGGTTGAACACTTGGATTAATGGAGGTTGAGGGATTGAGGAATATGAAACAAAGAAAAAAACTAATATGAAGGTGTAACAATTGAGGTCACTGACATTTGGCATTTGGGCTCAAGGGCATAGGGCCCTTCAGAGAAACACTCTGAATGCTTCCCAGAACTGTCTGCCTACAGAATAGGAAATCAGAGAGTCCAGTTTCTGGCTTCTGATCTTCTTAGTTGCCCACCCTTAATAGTGTTAACATCCTCCTCTCACCATGCGCGCACACACACACACACACACACACACACACACACACACACAAAGCACTTATGAGATACACTTAATGTCAGGAGCCTGCAGGCTCTCCTGTGCTCTGGGATGATGCTTTTGTACACTGGTTTAATAAAATCTTGATTGGCCAGTAGCCAGGCAGGAAGTATAGGTGGGATAAGCAGACAAGGAGAATTTTGAGAAGAGGAAGGCTGAATCAGGAAATGCCAGCCCGTCATCCAGGGAGCAGCATGTAATGTCACACAGGTAAAATCACGGAAAATGTGGCATCATATAGATTAACAAAAATGGGCTGAGTTTAAGTGTAGGAGATAGTCAGTAGGAAGCTTGAGCTAATGGCCAAGCAGTTTTAATTAATATAAGCCTCTGTATGTTTACTTGGGTCTGAGCAGCTGCAGACCAGGCACGACACAGAAAAACATTCAGCTACACTCCTGGAAGGAAAGGGGCTCTGGGACAGATAGTGAAAGTTGTGTGCTGATGAAAATAAACACCAGGGCAAGGGAGGTACAAATTCGTGGAGGAATATTTGCTTCAGTTGTCCTCAAGATCAGATACAGCCAGGGACTATGATGCAAGACATACAAAGAAATCTGCTAGAGCTGTTAATCACATGGCTTCCCTTTCCCCATCTTTCAAACTTTTCCTTTTCTAAGTACAGCAGCCCCGAGTGATTCATTCTAGCTCTGTCAAATACATATCCATATTCTTTGTGTTTTTATATTTATATTCAGCTTAAAGATCACTGGTTCTCAGTGAGGGGAAGAGGGAAGCTCAGTCCCCAGTAAACACTTGGCAATGCCTAGAGATACACTTTGGTGGTTGTAACTAGAGAGAAGGTGTTATTGCCCTGTAGAGAGTTGAAGGAGAGACACTGCTTAGCATCTGACAATGCACCAGACAATCTTCCATGACAAAGAATTTTCTAGTCCAAAATATTAGCAATGCTAAAGTTGAAAATCCAGTGTCAGAACAATCAAGACACTGAAGAAGGACAAAAAATATCAGAAAATCATGGTAACAGGCACACCAGTTTAAACATCCCAGTCCTGTAATACTGGGCAGCTTTGGTCTGCCATCAGTGCCTTAACTGGGCTGAACAGAGAATTTATTCATGTTTCCCAGCTAAAGTCACACAACGGGTGAATTGTGTTCTATGAACTTGGTCAGTTTGTGAATTGCCCTATATGGTTTTAGTTTAGAGCTGAACAAAAGGATATATCTGAAATTCAGGAGGCAGAAATGAAAGCATTATCATTACTCTGAAGGTCCTTTGTTTGTTTTTCTTCTTCCTAGATGATGCCCACTCCCCAAGCCACAGAGATCTCAGAGGCACTACCAAGGGCTTAGCTAAGGGCCAGCAGAGGAGCTGGCTAAACAGAGGCCCCTGCCTCCTATATGCCTTTCCACAAACTCTCTGATTCCGAGGACAGTGGAAAGTGCTTGGCTGGTCTATGATTTCTCTGATCCCTGCACTTATCCCAGAAGCTCACTTATGTCTCCCGACATCACTATGGAAGACTATAGTCAGTCTCACTGAGAGTCTTTTCTTCTGCATAAACTTTAATTGAAAAGGTTACTGGAAAGTCAGCTGCAGTAGACAGTTATAATCCAGCATTCGTACTTGGCAAGATGGAGGGTAGAGACACGATGGCAGTGACCAACAATAACAGACCCTATATCAAACAAGATAGAAGATGAGGACATCCGAGATTGTCCTCTCATCTCTACACTCATGTTATGGCATGTATAATGTGCCTCGGTCACACACACACACACACTTAAAACAAAAAAATAAAAGTATGAGCTAGGGCTTTTCAGCTTTGCATAGGTGTTCAGAAAGGCCCCATGATGGCTCAGAATCATGCTATGTCTCCTACATTCACAGGACCCAGAGTTAAAATCCTGTAGGCATGTGCCTTCCTGCAATTCCAACAGAGTCCATGACTTAAACTAGAGCTACATGAATTGCCGTCTCCTTATAGGTCTAATATTCTGGTTAGGAAGCAAGAAATGCAAATAGGAGTGGCTATTCTCACTTAGACTTAGGATTTTTTTAATTGTATATGTATGTGCCCTGAGTATGAGCACCACATGTATACAATTACCCACAGAGGCCAGAAGAGGGCATCAGATCCTCTGGAACTAAAGTTATGAGCAGTTGTGACCTCTAGCTGCTAGAAACCAAAGCCTGGGTCCTCCGCCAGAGCAACAAGTGCTCTTAACTGCTGAGCTGCTGACATCTCTACATCCCCACATAAGGAGTTCTTATTCTTATGTTGACATAGAAACTTTGAATTTAACATTTCTATAATGCATCTTGTCCAAGGGAGAAAAGATTCACCAGCAAACACAGTCAACCATTCCATTAAACTGGAAGCTGAAATCCTTCCCTCAGCCAGTTTGGGTTCCCTGGGCCCAGTGAGTAATTCCTTATGAACCGACAGTAAGACCTGAAAGCCTGATTCTCAGGGGTTGCCGTAGCTTGGATTCCATGCCATCTGGTTTTCAGATGAATCTTGGCTAATTGGAGATACTGATAGAAAATTCAAAAAGGGAGAAGGAAGGACATGGGTGTTATTATGCACTCCCTCCTTGGTAATGGAGCTCTTTCCAGAAACTTCTCCATCTGTGCCTACATCTTGGGGTGTTTCATGTTTTCTTCTATAAGTTTCATCATTCTGTATTTTAAATTAAAGTGTCTGATCCATTTCGAACTTGTGTTTATGCAGGAAGAGAGATACGGATGTAGTTTCATTCCTCAATGGTGACAATCTTATTTCTCCAGTCTCATTTGGTAAAGAAGGTTGTCTTCTTTTAATTCATGTTCTTGACATGTTTGTTTAAAATTAGATGGCTGTAACTTGGTGGGTTTCCTTCTGGGTTCTGTATTCTAGTCTTTGGGTCTATATGTCTACTCCTGTGGCAGCACCATGTTTTTATGGTTGTGGCTCTGTTATATAATTTAAGATCAGGTATTATGACTCTGTCAGGAATGAATGGTCTTTCTGCTGAGGCTACTGGGCTCTTTTGTGCTTCCATGTGAGTTTTAGGATTTTTCTCAGTTCTGTAAAGAATGTCATGGTATCTTTAGGATCTTTTAAATACAGGATCATATCACCCAAATGGAGATAATTTTACTTCTTCTTTTCCTGTGGGTAACACCTTCATTTTTTTCTTGTCTTATTGCTATCGCTAATACTTTAAGCATTATGCTGAATAGGAGTGGGAAACGTAGGCACTCTTGATTCATTCAAGATTTCCCTCCTAGTATACTATGATCTACAGATTAGTTATGTGTGGTCTTTATTATTTTGAGGTTTGTTTGCTATAGCCCTAGTTTCTTTGGGCCTTTTATCATGAAGAAATGTTGAACTTTGTTGAAGGCCTTTCCTCCTTGATTGAAATGATCACATGATCTCTGTTAAGTCTATTTATGTATTGTATTATTCTTACTGACTTGGATATGTTGAATCATCCTTACAGCCTGAGAATTATACCAACTTGGCCATGGTATATTTCTTAGTGTGTTTAAAATATTTGTTTACCAGACTTTCATGAGAATTTCTGTTCTGATTATCAGGGAAATTGGTCTATAGCTTTCTTTGTTTGTTTGTTGTGTCCTCATCTAGTTTTAATATCAGGGTAATATCAGATTGTTAGAATTGATTGACTATTTTCTACTTTACAGCACAGTTAGAGAAGCACTAGTGTAGTCTGCTTTATGGGGTTGTTAGAGGAGCACTGGTGTGGTCTATGGGGCAGGTAGAGGAGCACTGGTGAAGTCTATGGGGCAGGTAGAGGAGTACTGGTGTGGTCTATGGGGCAGGTAGAGGAGCACTGGTGTGGTCTATGGGACAGGTAGAGCAGCACTGGTGTAGCTCTTCTTTAAAATTTTGGTAGAACTTGGTAGTGAATCTATCTAGTTCTGTGCTTCATTTTACTGGAAAGTTTTATTACTGGATCTATTTTTGTTGACATGTGGATCTGTTTAAGTTGTTTATATCTTCTTGGTTTGGTTTTTGTAAGTCACGTGTGTATGAGTTCATCCATTCCTTCTAGATTTTCCAGTGTATGGGGACTGTACATTTTCAAAGTATCCCCTAATTATTCTCTGTATTTCATAGGTAACCTTCCATTTTTCATTTATATTTTTATTATTTTGAATCTTTTTTCTTTTGGTTAATTTGACTAGGAGTTTGTTAGTCTTATTTTTTTCAAAGAACCAATTCTATTACTAAATTTATGACTTTTTATGATATTTTTGAAAAAGAAAAATTATCCAGACTTAGTGATAGACTGTTTATAAGTGGTAAATAAATAAAGAAATCAGATATAGTGCCAAGATTTCTAGGCTGGTTTATTAGGAAAATGTGGTGTCATTAACAGAGATAAGGAAATGGAGAAAGGAACAGATGGGATGGATGGGATCACTAACAGATGGTTCTGGTGGATTTAGACATATGGAAACTGAAATGATGGGTAACAACCAAATGGAGATGTTACAGGAACAATTAGAAATGCATCGGTGGAGCACAGAGAAGGTGAGGATTGGGTGTGTAGATGTGGGAGTAAACTCTATTAGAGTCTATTAAGCTAAGTTAGGGGAGGTAAATATGGCCAGTTTGAGTGCTTAGAAAGCATAGCAGAATGAAGACCTTGAATTGAATAATATCAAAGGAAATAAAGATATATTTAGAAATGGGAAATTATTAATATTGTGGGTAAATGTAGATAGAGTAACAAATGTGGAGGCTTGGGCAGCCACTGGGCTAGAAAGTGGCTGAGTCTAGGACAAAGACCCATAAAGAGTTGCTTTAGAAGCCATGGGATCTGTAGCCGGGTGATCTACAACACCAGAATACTAGGAGAAAGGACTAGTGGAAGCCAAATCCAGCAAGTCCAGGTTGGAGCAGGGGTCAAGAACGGATGAACTGCGGCTGGAGAAATAGCTCAGCAGTTAAGAGCACTGGCTGCTCTTCAGAGGACCCGAGTTTAATTTCCGGAACCCACATCATGACTTGAAATGGTCTGTAATTCCAGTCCTGGGTGATCTGACAACCTCAGGCACCAGACACACACGTGGTATACAGATATACATGCAGACAAAACATCCGTACACATGAAAATGCAAGATGTTCATTTAACTTTATTTTGGGGGGGGAAAAAAGGAAAGGAAAAATAACCTTAGTGTCATCCAGAGGGAAATAATCAAGTATATGCACATGCTGAAACAATGCAAGGCCATGACAGAGAACAGGATAGTTCTCCATGACTGCTGGGGAAAGAACCCCACTAACAACATCAAACGGAAGAGTGAGAGGAAGGACCACATGATTGTCAGCCACATGGAACTGATTCTGTGTCTGAGGGGGAGGTCTGCCAAACCTAGAGGGGTTCTAGAGAAGAGAAACCTGGCAGATGACAATGGAGCCTTACCCTTTGACATGGTGAATTCTGCAAAGATGCCAAGTCATGGAGAAACCAAAAACGAGCAAGCAGAAATCGTTCATCACTGACCTTTAGGAGAGAGCTACCAGCTGAGAAAAGCGTTGTGGAGGGAGGGAGATGGTGAGAGATGAGTGGGCGTGCTCTCTGTAACCAATAACTGACCCTTTAAGGACAGCAGGTGTGAATCTTCAATGTCAACTTGACTTGGAATCACCTAGGAGACACCTTTGGGCATATGTGGTGCGGCTCTGGCATTCCCAAAGAGAGATTTAGTGGAGGTGGGAAGACCCACCCTGAAAGCAGGCGGCCCCACGTCGTGGGCTGGCTCCTGAACTGAATAAAAAGAGGAAGTGAACGGAGCACCACTCTGCTTCCTAACTGTGGACCAGGCCTGGCAACCGCTTTGAACGCTCACGATTCCCCATCCCATAAGCCACTGTGGCCCTCAAACCATGAAGCAAAATAGACACTTCCTGCTGGAAGTTGCTTTCATGCCAGGTAATTGGTCACAGCAATGAGAAAAGTTACCACAGAAAGGTGAAATGAAAACTTTGTAGATGAGCTGAGATCTGAGTATATTTAAAACTTATGATGATGTCAGGATGGAGAGCTGTGGGTGTATAGGCTATTAGGGCTTGAAACATCTCACAGGCTATCTTTTCCTATTTTAAAGCTGGGGAAAGTGAAGCCCAAGAGTGAGCCACAGATAAGAGCTTGATTAAACCCAGGGTTCGTCTTGAGCAGCTTAGAAACTGCTTTGAATGGCAATCTCCTTTTCCTAGCAACAGGTGTAAAAGCTTGACAGCTCTGTGAGGCTTTATTTCTAATATTTTTACCATATTAATGAACTTCTAAGCCACCACCATGGTAGTCTCTCCTCTACATGCTTCACACACTGACTTGATCCCCATAATAACCCTAAGATATGTCCTGTTGTCATGAAGCTTGGAGTTGCACAGCCAGAAAGCAAGGGCACTTGGATTTGAAGCAGACAGCTGGCCCGTGAATCCAAGCTCTCCAGCAGTTACTGCCTCTAACTCAGGTCACGTGGCTTGCATGACACAATGCCTTGTGCGGGCCAGAGGTGAGAAAACGAGCAACTTTTAGTGCTAGTAAAGAAAGAGGTAGCTCAAGAGCACAGGCTTCCTGGTGCCAGGGTTCATTCATTCCTGTCCATAGTGCTGCTGCCCTAGGTGCCCTGCTTACAACTTCTCTGTTAAAAAAAAAAAAAAAAAAAAAAAAAAAAGCTTCTGCTTTGGCAAAGGAAATCAGAGCTGAGGTGACACAGAATGAAACTTTTGCAAGGACAAGGCAGGACCTTGATGCCTAAAGATCAAGCCCATCCCAAGATACGTTCTGAGCTCTTTTGTTCTATTAGAATTGGGCTACATCAAATCTTGCTTGACATGAGGGAATGAGGAGTCTGTGGCTAGTTGTCACTCTAGAGACATTTCACCCAGTGAGAGTATTTCACCCAGTTTCCTGGTTGCAGCACTATTGACACACATATCTTTGTGACGGCAGTTCACCGGGAGTGTTCAGAAACATGACACAAGAATTCTAGACTAAGCTGACTTCCCAGGAGGCCGCCCTATCCCACACAGGAACATCTAGAAGTCACGTAACAGCTGTGGAATGCACTGACACATCCTTTCACCTTCTGAGCAAGGAGGTCACTATTTCAAAATATATGTCCAACTCTGCAGGCTCAGTGGATGAAACAAGGGGGGAATAAAATATGTGGTGAGCATCCGGAAGGGAATACAGGTCAGCCACGGGAAGGGAAGTCATCCATCTATTTTCTGAGGGAGATGCCATATTCTTCCTGGCACATTTCCTTGGCATGGATTTTGGCTTCTTAAAAACCAAGTTCTGCTTCCAGGGAGATTTTCTTCAAAGGGAATGACTCAAAGGCTCCACTTGAGACTGTACAGAGCACGCGATGATGAAGAGGATTACAGATGGACAGCTGCAAATCCAAATGGTCACTGCTCTGCATTTATGCTGCAATAGAACTCATTAACAGCTTAATGAGAGTTTAAAGATTTTTTCCTCTGTGCTATTCTGATGATTTAGCACTAATTAGAAACCAAGAGTTCCTTCCCAAGAGCCTGGGGCAGATGAGAGAATACGTTATCCAATTCTTCCAAAAAAACACCTAGAGGGGAACTTTAAAAGTTGGGTTCTAAATTAAGGATAGAGAGGGACGGAAGGAGGGAGAGGAAGAAAGGAGGGATGGAGGGAGGGAGGGAGGAAAGGAGACCTCATGAAGATAAGAGAGCTCACTATCACTACCCATTGGGGATTTGTGGTTTTCTACATCAAACACAGACGAACTGAGCTGTTAGACCTGTCACCTTTCCTACTCAATCCTGGCGAGCACACGCTGTGTGACTCAGAGCAGGTGACTTAATCCCTCTCAGTTTTCACTGCTTAGTGTTAAAATGTTACAATTGTTAAAATGAGGGTAATGACAGCCTTGCCATCACATCACTATTGTAAAAGTTAAACAAAAGCATTTGTTATTGTTGGATCTTAAATGGCCCCCAAAGGCTACAAGTTGAAGGCTTGGTCCATGGCTAGTGGCCCTGCTGGGAGGCAATGAAACTTTAGGAGGTGAGGCACAAGCCCATAGTTAGGTCATTGGAGGGAGGTATGCCTCTTGAAGACAACCTTAGAGTGTGCGTTTCTTCTTCTCCCTCTCTCCACAAAGTGAACAGCTGCCCCCCTAATATGCCTGTCCCGTACCACAAGTCCCCAGGCAGTGGCTCCAACTGCCACAGACTGAGGCCTCTGAAACTCTGAGCCAGGCTCACCCTTCCCTCCTTTAAGTGGCTTTCAGGTGTAACATGAATTGCTAAGTGGTCTTATTAATAAATAAAAAATAAAAAAAAAACAGAGCCAGATATCGGGGTAAAAGCTGAAAGATCAGAGAGGCTGAGCAGCAAGCCACTAGTTCTTACCCCTACCAAATCCTCCGCCAAAGGGGAGTGAGCTCCTCCTCTCTCCACCCCGCCTTATCACTTCCTCTCTCCGCCCAGCTCTATCACTTCCTGTCTGTTAACTAGTGGCCAGCTCCTCCTTCTGATCTCCAGGCAAGCTTTATTTGTTAGAGCACAAATAAAGTATCATCACATTCAGGTACTTTGACATGCAGAGCAGTGGAGAATTAGCACCACGCGTGTCTAAAACTTGTGTAGAGCACCCAGTGCATAGCTGGAGCGTTATATGTTGGATGTTACCTGCTGTTGTCATCATTTTAAATAACCCAAAGCAGATGATAATCGCTTCAGTCACGACATCCTTAATGGTGAAAGTTGGCTTTACAAATATGTACATGCTTTGAAGTGGAATGGCCTCTGGTGAGACTGGAAATTGTCTAACGCATTTGAAAACGCTAGATCTAAAGTTCTCTCACGTCAAGGCTTGCCCTTTTCTCTCCTCAGTGCTCTCTGGGCTCCAGCCCTGCCTACCTGCCCTCTGTCCTCGGCCCACACATGCTTCCAACAGGCTCCTGCCTCCACTCTGGTCCTCATGGCCTTCCTGCTTAGGGCTGCATCCCCCACCGGGCAACAAGCCCTATGTCAATGACCATTCTTCACACTGAAAGCTCAGGTCATCTCAAAAATCTTCCTTTGAAACATGCCCCTCTTGTGT
Organism: Peromyscus aztecus; assembly: GCA_902168405.1. Classification (NCBI taxonomy): domain Eukaryota; kingdom Metazoa; phylum Chordata; class Mammalia; order Rodentia; family Cricetidae; genus Peromyscus; species Peromyscus aztecus. Next base: position 15,420 of record CABHPQ010158447.1, on the reverse strand, counting down.
AGAACTTAGGCTACCATCCAGGAACAAAATCAGACTAAAAAAATGGAACCCAAGCCCAGCCAATTACTTTTCTTTCTTGCATGTGCTTCTGTACGTTCTTCACCAACATCTGGGGGTCAGAGAGGAGAGCTAACAATAGCAGATCCTTCCCTTGAGCTGGGCCCAGCATTCGCATGCTACAAATTCCTGTGCTTCCGATTCAGGCAACCCACAGTTATCACTGACTGCATCTCACATGTCAGAATGGAGGGACTCGGGCGACAAGGACATGCAGCAGGGGGCAGTGAAAATGGCAGCCCCAACCGGAGCATCCTTCCTCGGGGCCCTCAGGGAAGCAGCTACAGCCTTCAGCCCTGAGCTGTCCCTACACAGTTCCAGGTCCGGGGACACACCCGAGTGTCCTAGTTTACCAAGCCAGGTAGAGAGTGTGTGGGATCAGAGTGGAAGGGATGTCAGCATCTTGGTGCTACGGTGTCTATCCCCGGATTCAACCAGATCTGGTTCCACCTGTCTGCCGTAACTGAGATGGAAGCTGGCAATTTCTCTGGGCCTACGGGGGCTGGTTTAAGACACAAAACAGGGGCTAGTTCCACCTGGAAAGAAGCTGAGCAAGGTTAGGAAAGGAGGATACGTTCTTTCAGTTGGTGGTCTGTGAAGGAAGGTGGTGTCCTCAGTGAGGGGCTCTGTGTCAGTTTCTCCCGTCTTGGCCTCCTGGTCACCCAAAGTTTGTAGTCTGCTCTAAGAGCCTTGCATTTATCTCCACATAAGCCTGAGGCCGGGAAGGCTCCTGCATGGCTAATCTCTGGGCGTGGAAATGGGACCTGGCCGGCCAGCGCCTTCTTCATTTCTTTGTAAGATATGGTAGTCTTTGTTCAGGCTCAGAACCCTAGTGATCGGCACTGGCAGGCCTCCCGCCTGATTTGAAATGTCGATGTTCCAACAGTTCCGTCATGTATGGTTAAGAGCACAGTGTGGAAACGCCACCTCACAGACTGCACATTGGAAGGCTCAGCCTGCTGCGCAGTCAGCTAACCATGCAACAGAACCATGTAAGGGCAGCAACAGCAGGAAGCAATGTCCATTGCTCAAACATGTGTCAAGAAGCCTTTGGCTAAACTCTCAGACTACAGAACCCCCAGGGTAAGGACAGAGTCAGATTCCAAATATGGGACGTTCATGGGACAGTGGAATTCGCCGTCTCTTCAGCAGACGAGAGGCAGGAAGGAGGTAAAAAGTTTCCTTGAGATTAAAAGATTTGAACATTTCAGCAATCAAACAGGCACAGTAGAGGCAAGCAGACAGGCTCAACATCATAAGCGAGTACCTTTAGTTTCCTAATTTCTCTACACCTATGTTTTCACCCGTACAAGGATGATGATACTCTCTTTCACAGAGACATTGTGCAAATGAGCTACAGAAAATGCCAAAAACTCTTTCACACAGAACCTGTGCAGATTAAATGTTCATAACCAGAAGGTTTCGATATCTCCGGAGACCTGTGGGGCTGGCCACACTTTGCCTGCCTCCGGAACACCCTGGGCCTTCCTGCTTATCCTATCGGTCTGTCTGCATTTGATACCCAACCTATGGGAAGCGTTCTCTCTCCCCACAAAAAATTAGCTCCCCTCACATTCACCCTCATCCTGAGATGAGGCTAGAGGGGGAACCTGTATGACCACATTCAACAAATGTTGACGGGCCCAGTTCAGTGTCCTGGGCCTCCCAGTCAGCACAGACGCCAGCACTCAACATCTATCCCTCTGCCTTGGCATTTGTCCACCTGCGGGAGCCCACTCACTCCAACCTCATGCTTGTGGTCCTGTAGAAGGTCCTAGAGAAGTGACATCCATTCATCAGTCCCCTACCAGTGACTGACCAGGAGCTCCCCACCCCTGTGGTGACTGCCTCTGAAGCGTGCATGCCATGCTGCTTCCCAGAACTCTGACTCAGTGTTAACCTTTCCTCACGATGTGCTATGCTAGATGATGCCTCCTCTTTTATCTCTTTCTCTTCTCCCAAGTCTCCTCTTCCACCTGCTGCCTACTTTCTAGAATGGCCTCCCAACTGAACCACTTGTACTAAAATCTTTGTCTAAGGGAACCTGTACCACCTAAATGGGTCTGGACTCTCCACTGAGAGGGCAGTGGGAAGCTGTGCAAGCTCTCCCAGAGTGATGGCTCATCTGAGCTCTAAGGTGGTTGATCCTGCTTTCCCCCTGTCCAGGCTAGCTCAAGTCCAGTCAGCTCAGCAAAAGCCATATTTGTATTCACCACAGATACTCCTCAGGTGGGGCCTAGCACAGCTGGCTAACTCCACAGCAGCCGTCTCACCTCGTTCTCCACCAAGAATGACAGGCTCAGAAGCTGGGGTACTTCTAGAGACCTTGGTGACCCAATGCGTGTAGCCAGATGGACTACAAAGAACTATCAATTCGTGCCGATTCTGTTTTGGGATGCCTGCAGTCCAAATGTCCAGTCCTGCAGTGACACCATGCCAGTGAAAGTGACACACCTGAAGAGACAGTGTCCACAACTTTGGTATCTCTTGAGAACTATGGGCTGGCCACATTTTGTCTGCCTGTAGAATACCCTGGATCTGAGGTTATAGCAGCCTTCCTGTTCATCCTTACCAGCACCTTCTCTACATATGACACCCAACATAACCTATGGGAAGTGTCATTTCCTATTTAGCTACCTTCAAATCTGTGCCAGGGGACTCATACCTGAGGAGAAAAGAAAAAGAAAAAAAATGTTGTCACACTATTCTGATAAAGAGAATCCCAAACCCTCTGCCTTGCTGTGCTGTTCCAAGTTGACGTAACTTACTGTCATTTAAGAGGAGGGAACCTCAATTGAGAAAATTCCTCCACAAGATTGGGCTGTAAGCAATACTGTAGAGCATTTTCTTAACTAGTGATTAGTGGGAGAGGGCCCAGCCCACTGTGGGTGGTGCCATCTCCTAGGCTGGTGGTCCCAGGTTCTATAAGAAAGCTGGCTAGGCAAGCTGGGGTGGGGGGGCAAGCCAGTAAGCAGCACCCCTCCATTGCCTCTGCATCAGCTTCTGCCTCCAGGTTCCTGCCCTGTTTGAGTTCCTGTCCTGACTTCCTTCAATGATGAACAGTGATGTGGAAGTATAAGTCAAATAAACCCTTTCCCCCTCAAGTAGCTTTTGGCCATGGTGTCATCACAGGAATGATAACCTAAGACCACTTGCCCATATGCAAGCAGCTCTTCTGTGAGCAGGCTGAGGAGATCCAGACTTGGCAACAAATAGCAAGAACAGGAAGCTGGTCCAATTATCAATGAGGTGCACAGCACTTGGGGATACTTAAGGGTTCAAATTGATATTATGATAAGAAAAAGTCCTTGAAGACAAATTCCTCAGTAGAACTTGAAGCACACACACACCCTGCATCACCTCCACGTAACAGATTTTGCTTTCTCACGAGAGGCAGAAGACATAAGTAGATAGGGCCTGTTGCTCTAGCCATCCATAGGTAAAGGCAGATACTCTAAGATCTGTCATCTTTCCTGGGCTTTAGGTTGGTAGCAAGGAAGCAAGCTGAAGATCAGCAAATCTTCCGCTTAATAATGATGCAGATTGGCTCTCTGTTTACAAAACAAAAACAGGTAGCAAGTTTCCCTCCAGAGCCCCCAAAGAGATCATAGAATTAGAATTGGGTGTCGTCATGGGGACATCAATTCTGCCCCTACTAATAAATAAATGAAATAATAAATAGCATCAGAGCAGTCAGAATACTGTGCCAGCAGCAGCTCTGCCACAGAGAATGGAAGCTCCTGCTCTTCCTGCAGTGCCCAGTGCCCCAGGTCAGGTGGGGGGCTCTAAGCACCGGCCTCAGAACGACACTGCCATAGCTCTAAGCATGGCTCTAAGAACACCACCGCCATTCAGGGGGCAAGAGCAGGGAGGGTAGCATGCTGGCCCTGCCCGGCATTACACTTAATGAGAAAGAACGGGAAGGGAAACCTTCTAAGACAGGTTGCACATATGCTGTCCTCCAAACTTTACATCAGCCTTGTTTTGTTTTGTTTGGAACTTAAAGCCTTTCTTAGAGCCGAGTGACCTCCTTTCTTGGGTTAGTCCTGGTGCCAGTGTGTTTTAAAACACATGGTTGACAGGTGGAAACTTCTGGAATTCCTCTTCCTAGCATTGACCAGAGTGACAGTCAACGATGACAACCAAAGCCTTTCTCTGGACCGCACAGCCCACCCTGAACCTGGGGACACCTGACACATCACACCTGTATCCACTCTGCCATTGTCTCTTCTGGAAACTAAAAGCTCACATCTCCACTGCTGGGAGCGTACTTAAATTGAAAGAGAGGGAGACAGGGAAGAAAAGGAAGGGAGGAAAGAAAGGAAGATGTTTTCTAAAGACATATTTAAAGGTATCATAAGTAAAGGTTAATATTATCAGTGAAGAAAAACATGTAAAAATTCTTTCATCAAAGTAAATCCCTTAGTAAATCCCTTTTGAGGAATTTATCCACCTGCTGCACATCACGTGGTCACCTGATTTTAATATTGAACTCAATGATGGATTTAAAGGCCAAAGGTGCCGATTTTACTCAGCTGCGCTCTTTTAGCAGCCTCCACGGGAAGCCTCCACAAGAAGCCTTGGCATGCTGTTTTGGTTGAGCACTTTCCAAACCAAGTGGGTCTTGGCTGCATTGTCACCTTGCAGCCAATGCATAGATAAATATAGGGAGACGCCATCACTGGCAGGGACATTAAGGCTTGGGTTGTGCATCAGCCCTGCTTAGCTGGCAACCAAATGCATAATTCACATTGCTGCAAAGCCTCTTGTGATTGCTTATCCACTACAGATCAATTGCAAGAGAGGCTGTCAGTTTATTAGAGTGCAATTTAGGAATCCTACAAGCATTTGGGATTTACACTCTATTGACTGAATGTACAATAATTAATCTGTGTATGAAATTAAGTACAACCCTAAGGAATATTTATGTGCAGGTTGTCTTAAATTCTGAGGACTTCTGTGAAAATCACATGCCAAAGGAGCACAAGGCAGTTTAACAAGCCTGGCTTGAGACAGCAACTACTCTATCCTAAGACTATTACCTGAGCGTGAGTCATGTGCTTCGTTTCCTTGACTCTCTGTATCAGGTTCTATATCACAGATCCAACCACGGATCAATGGAGGAATAGTTTAAACAAAAGTCTGAATGTGTGAAGATAATTTCCTGTCATTCCATAAACAATACAGTAAAATTCCTCTTCATATAGCATGACAATGTATTTGGTATTATAAGTAGTTTAAAGTATGCAGGATGACCAAGGTAGATGGGGGATATTTGCAGGTTAAATGTAAATACTTTGCAGTTATTACATTTATCATTTATGTATGTGTGTGTTTGTTATATGTGCTTGTGTTTGTGTATGTATGTGTGTGTGTGTGTACAAGTGCGTGTGCACATGTGGACAGTGAGTGCCATGAAATACATACATGTGTGTGAAGATCAGAGAACACCTTTCAGGACTTGGTGTTCTGCTTCCAGCATGTGGGTCCCTGGAATCGAACTCACATCCTTGGTCTTGACAAGTGCTCTTATCCTTGGAACCATCTTGCCAGTCCATTTTGCAAATTTTTTATAAGGGACTTATAGACCCCCAATTTTGGTCCTTCACCCAATCTCCAGTAGGCAACTACATTCAATATCCAACTGTGGTTACCTATGGTTCATTTGCTTAATATTAGATTATCTAAACTTTAATTTTACTCCCTATTAATAAACCGTGCCAGTAAGGGGTTGTCTGGCTTCCTACATTCTACGGCTGTAGCAGTGTCCTGTTTGAGTCAGATAGTAGTTTGTAAGGTCCCTGCAAATAAGTCTAGCATTTTTATCCTGGGCATATCCCTTCTCTTAGCAAAGGGTGGGGCCAAGAGAGTGGATGACTCAGGGGAAGTCCATCAGAAGGAAGACAAGGGGATCAAGTCACAATCCTGGGGACAGAGCTACACGACATTTTCATCCAAGAAGAAAAGCTCTTGCTGCCTCTAACTTGCTCGCAGGTCGTTGGAATTCTTTAAGGAAAAGCTCACTCCCACCCCACCCCCGTGGATCTGATACCCAGCTCACACTTAAAGCTCTGGATCTTGTTTCTTGTCATTTGAATGTAAATGCAGACATCTCTTCTCAGGCAGCAGGAAAATCCAGATATCTCCTTATAAGTGTGCATTGAATTTCTCTAGATCCTAAAATTGCTAAACCAGATTGCTTAACAACTTTGCCCCAAGGTTAGTTGGAGTGAACCAAAAACAAAAGCTAAGATTTATCTCTGAGAAAAGCAACTAACTTCATAGCTAGGCTCACGTTTCTTAAAGGAGGGTGCCCCAACACTCTGAGCTGCTACCAAGGTTGTTCCTGTATCCTCCTGGCAGGAATGAACAGACTTTTAAAAGACGCTTTTTAGTTACCTCTTACCTTCTATGTAAATATAAGCATCATGTGAAACCCCGCCCCCCGAAGACTGATGTGGAGGGTAAAGAGCAGAGTGTCGTTCGACTCCTTTGTTCCTCTTCCTAGCATGGTCACATTGGATAAATCCCCTTTTTCTGCTTTTGGCTTTTGGCTTATTGAGTATGAGTGGTCCAGTCCACCTTGTAGGGCTGTCAGGGCCCAGGCTCTGACCCTCTGAACTCCTGAACTTTCCTTCGGAACCACCAGGTCATAGTGCCTGGGAGGCTGTGCCAGGCCAGGAGCCTTGACTGTACGTACACCTTCAGGAATAGTACATTTGACTCTTGCTTTCTGCTTCTTCCCATCCTCCCCTGAGACCTCACCACCCTCTCTTCTCTCTGTACGCTTCATCTTAGTCATTGTTACTCTGGCCGGGTGCGGTGTAATCCCAGCACTTGGGAAGAAGGAAACATTTGACATCAGCATGGACTACATAATGCACTCAAGGCCACTCCGGGCTACCCAGCAAGACCTGTCTCAGCAAACAAACCAACAGTGCTGTGCAGATATCTCCATCAGTAAGGTACTTGCTGTACAACCATGAGGACCTAAGTTTATCCTCACAACCCATATGCAAAGCCAAGCACAGTAGTGCACACTTGTAACACCAGTGCTGGAGAGATAGAGACCGGCAGATGCTTGCTGGGGGCTTGCTGGCTGGCCAGCCTTAACCAAATAGGTCAGTGGGAAAGACACCCTGTCTCAAAAAAAGAACAAGGTGGATGGTGTCCTGAGGAATAGCACTCAAGGTTGACCTCTGGCCTCCACATGAACACACACACAGCCACATACACTCATAAACACACACACAAGAAAAGAACAACCAAGAAAACAGTAAACATTTGCTCTGGGTATAGCTTTAGAAGAAATTGATATTTTCTGAGTCTCTTTTTTCCCAGCCCCTGTTGATACACCTACAATGCAATCCCTACATGTAAGGCTCTGGGAAAATTGAAGAAGAGAGGGCAAAAAGATTGTAAGAGCCAGAGGAAACCTGCTGCGGATAGGGTCTTCTAAACGTGGTGGGGCAGCCGCATCATGAAGTCTCAGCAGTGTGGTTGCCCAGACAAGACTTGCACAATGCAGCACCAGATGGCAGGCCAAATGGGTAAGGAATATTTCACAAAGCCCCACACCTATCAACTGGCGGCTGCCAAGAGAGGACGATCAGGTTTTTTCAAGATTGAGTTCCCTGTTGTTTCCAAGTGGTCAGATCTAAACATATGTACATACAAGCAACATTAAATGGACTCAATAGGATGGATGGATAAATAGATGATAGATAGATGATAGATAGATAGATAGATAATAGACAGATAGATAGATAGATAGATAGATAGATAGATAGATAGATAGATAATAGATAAATAGATAGATGATAGAAAATAGGTTTATAGGTTTATAGATGTATAAAACAATATTAATTTATGAAGAGGTTATGAATTTGAAAAGGGAATAGCATGGGAGGACTTGTAGAGGGAAAGGAATGAGAAATGATCTAAATACAGTATTCATGTATGAAATTATCAAGAAAATAAAATTTTTAATTAAAAAATTTATAAATTCAAAATATCACTTCCTATTTATAAATTCTGTTATAAGTAATCCATATTTTATCATATTTGCTCATAATAATGTATGTTCATAACCATCCTGGAACTGGGGAGAGATCATTATAAAGTATTCTAAATAGTTTGGAGACATTCAGGCTTTGGAAGATGAGACCTTATTGGTTGTAGTACTAAGGCAACTCCACATAGTTAAAAGGGAGGTTTATTTTGTGGGGTAACTTACAAGTAAAGGGATAGGTTACAGGGTCTGGGAAAGGTGTAGCACAGTCCAGCAGTGTTCTCTGCAGAACTCTGCTCGATCTACCTCCAGGGTCCAGGATACAGGAACCAAGAGAGCCAGCACATCCGGATCTCAGGTCTTTAAGGCTCCTGTCTTGGCCCCACCTTGTAGGCGTCACAGTTACCGAAGCCTCAATGGGGGTAGTACTTCCAGGTCAAAGCTGGAACAGCTACCCACTACAAGACCTCTTTAATGTGCTCCAACTCTTTTGGTTAAGAAATTACATCTTATTTTTAACTCTGTAGCTGAAATTCAGTGACAATTTTTATTTCCCACTATTATTCTAAGATCATGCATATGACGTTTTTATAATAGTTTTTTTTTGAGACAGGGTTATACTTTGTAGCCCTGGCTGTCCTAGAGCTCGCTATGTAGGACAGATGGCCTCAAATTCACAGAGAAGCCTGCCTTTGCCTCTTGAGTGCTGGAATTAAAGGTGTTCACCTACCATGCTTGGCTTTAAATAATAATTTTTAAATACTGCCATTTTTCCAGTCAATAAAATCAATGAATTTGCCCTCATTTATCCTCATTGGTGTTTTCTCTATCCTTAGGTATGAGGTCTGTAGACAGGAACATGTCTGTTTCAATGGCATCCAACCTATGAGCAAGAAGGACTAGTCTGCATATGTGGACATGTGGCTACACTGGCCTAGGAGGAAAAGAACAGAGGCTGATGCCAGGTGTTATTCTAAGGGCTATAGATGGAGCCAATTGATTCATTCTTCATGAGGTCTTATTAGTAACCCCACTTTTCAGGTCAGGACAGTAAATGATTTGTAATAGTCACAAAGCTTGGAAGTAGCACCTTGGTCTCTTTAATCATTTCTGCAACTGACCAGCTTCCTCAAATAAGGCTCATATTCTCTACAGATGCAGCTTCTCAAAATTAAATAATAATAAGGCAAAAAATGAGAACTAAATCCTTCTTATTAACTATCAGGACTTTCCAATCACCATGTTAGCCTTTTGGCAAATGGATTTCATAACATGGAGAATATTTTTAATTCTCCTATGGAATTAGAAATGCCAAAAGTGCCAGGCAGTGCTGGAGCAGGCCTTTAATCCCAGCACTCCATAGGCAGAGGCTAGAGACCTTTGAGTTCGAGGCCAGCCTAGTGTATAGAGCAAGTTCCAGGACAGCCAGGGCCACACAGAGAAATTCTGTCTTGAAAAACGAAAGAGAAAAAAAATGCCAAAAGTACCTGTAATCTATGGTTATGAACAATTCAAACTTGAAAGTGAGTCTCACTCTGAGTAAAGAACTGAAATAAAAATTAGTCATAATCCCATCACTCAAAAACCACTGTTCAACACATTGGTGTATTTCCTTCTGTTTTCTTTCCTACTTTAAAAAAAAAAAAAACAACCATAGCCGGACGGTGGTGGCACATGCCTTTAATCCCAGCAGAGGCAGGCAGATCTCTGTGAGTTCGAGGCCAGCCTGGGCTACAGGGTGAGTTCCAGGAAAGGTGCCAAAGCTTACACAGAGAAACCCTGTCTTGAAAGAAAAAAAAAAAAAACAACATAATAAATAAGCTCTGTTTGAAAAGTTTTTTTTTAGACCACTTCTTTAAGAAATTTGTTCCTTTGTTCCTGGCAGGGAGGAGGAGAAGGAATTCTGTTGTCTCTCCATTGTCCTACAATGTACTCACATCCTTCCAAGGTAGTCAAGCCGTTGACAGAAAAATCAAGTGAAGCGTTATCCACCCTCCTGTTTCTTTTCTTAATTGGAAGACATTCTCTAGTTAAAACCATAGGTTAACAATGCCCTAGTTCATTAGCATCTGTCCTCTTACTTCCAATGACAGCTCTTCTCAGCCATTATCTTCCCAAAGTGTCTGCTGTGAGATGACGGTTCTCAGACCTCTCTAAGCCCTGCTCTGCATCTCTGTTAGCAGGCTGGGGTTGGATATTCGTTTAATGATCAACAGAAGCGTCTGTCCCTACCACTGAGACTTTCAGAGAGTAGAATAACCAGGTCAATGTTTAACTGCATTCTTTAGTTCTGGAATGGCAAAGTAGAAGTTGAAGGGAAGTCTCCATGGAAACCGGCCTCCCAGGAAGTGGCCAGAGAAGTTAGTGCCGGGGGACAGAACTGGAAAGATGTCATGAAGGAAACACCTGTTTTGGTAAGCTGAGGTAAACTCCTGAAACTACTGAACTAAATCACACTCCATAAAGGCCCCCCCCTCGACCCCCTCCATCATGATTTTCTTCTGAATATCTTCAAGGAAAATGGGCCTGGGCCGCTCCAAGCCTCACCCTCGGGTGATCAAAGTCACACCTTTACAAAGCCAAGAAGCGGAGACTCCCTCAGCTGGCCCTGTGTTCTATGCATTAAATCGGAACCTAGAAGAAAAGAGCTCATACCCATTCTCGAGACTGCAGGGTCCAGAGCAAGCTCTGAAAGGACTGCTACCACCTCTTCGAGAAACCTGGTATGGAAGACATCCTGCAGGTATACCACAAGCGAACATGAGACATGCATGTCTGGGACTCAGGAGAGCTGCGGTGCATTTACCTGACCCCGTGATCTCTGAAAGCTTAGATGATTGAGATGCAGGAGAATGTTTTTCAGTGAGGACTGAATGTTTGTCTGCTGAATGACCTCCAGTGCATTCGAATGCTTGTGTCAATTCCAGATTTAAAAAAAAAAAAAATGACCTTTTAAATAAGAAGGAAAGCAGTCTGGTCTCAGCTTAGTCTGGAGTGATTTCAATGCGTGTGTCTACCTCCATTAGGCCACTGAGGTCACACAGATGTGACAGACGGTGGCAACTGTGCTCCACTTGGGTTCTGAATTTAAGTCATTATCTCCAGAGAGACTGAATGCATCAGGCTTTGTAGTTTTGAGAGTAGCACGTTAGGAGTAAACCTCTCCCATGTGAATTTTGAAACCAGCCCAAACAAAACCAATTTACTACATGAGGGAGAGTAGATGAGTCACCTTCCCTAGCCCCATGTTCTTTAGGATTGTCACAGAATTAAGGGAATTTTTCCCACGGGGGGAGGGGAGGGGGGGAGGAGGCTCTGAGCCTGAAATGACTGCAGGTTGTTCGTGGATATTTTTTATGACATGTAAAATGTTTTCTGATGACCATCGTGATAACTAAACAGATGTGCTAACTTGGGATAAAAAAAAAATTCATGTTGACGTGTGTCATCTGGCACACATTCCATATATTTGAATCAGCTTTTCTCTTCTTCGCATTCTGCATCAGTAACAAAACTGGGCTCTCCTTCCCAGATGACTCTGTCTGAATACCTTGTATGTCTTTAGCTGCCAGATCTTCCCTGGGAGGTTTTCATGATTACTTTCTGTACAGGTAAAATATTGAGTATTGTTGACTGATACAGCTTTTTTAATGTTCTTCATTATGAATGATAATTTCCTTCTTAATGGCATTGATTCCCTTTTTTTTTTTTTTTTGGTTGCTTTGGTTTTTTTTTGTCTGCTGTCAGTGTCTCACTGTATAACCCTGGGTTGGCCTTGAACTCTCCCATGTAGCCTAGACTGACTTTGAACTCACAGAGTCCTGCTTGCCTTTGCCTCACAAGTGTTAGGATTAAAGGCATGCAGTTTTATCCTCTTCTGAGTTCTAAGGTTTTGGTAACTAGGTGGCAAACGCTGATTTGGGTACTTTAGAGTCCCAACTGAAAAATGATATTTGAAAGACAAAAGTCACATTCGTTATAAATAACAAGGGATGAAAAACATTCTCTATAAACACTGACTGTACTGTGAGCATTCTGAGAGCTGGTTTTAGCGGCCCACGTTCTAGCCCCAGGCCCACTAAATAGATCACACAACCTTAGACAAGTTACTTATCAATTTTGTTTGCCTGTGTTCAGAAGTAGAAGTCAGTGTCTGGGACGACCTTTGCCCTATGGGGCAGTCCAACTAAAAACAAGATGATATCACTCACATCATGTAAAGGTGAGGAGTACTGAAGCTTCTAGGGGGAAAAATGCTTTAAACAATTTAGATTTTAAAACCCAATTGATGGTGGTAGAGTTTCTGTCCTGCCCAATGTATGCCATAATCTGAAAGAAAGGAAAAAAGTCACAGATTTCATTCTCTTCAAAGCTGGAGACGGCAAAGCTTTACAGAGGCTACTCAGATGTCTTAAGAAAACTTAAGCATAAGTGTCAGAATGTGTTCTAACTGTTCTAAGAGAAGGCAAAGAACACCGTGCAGTTTGATCCCGGCAGCACTCTTGAGTGGCCCAGTGAATCAAGCCAAACACAGCATGTATGGGGCTCACCATCTTTCTCAGCAGAGCAACTCTGTAGCTCTGGCTTGTTGTATAGGGAAGGAAGAGTGGCATGTTGTATCCTACAGCAAACTGGGGACTGTCCCCTGTTAATTTCCTATTTACTTGAAAAGATAATGTATTTTCATTTCTTAAAGAATTTTTTACTGATTTCCTTTATTTGGGGGGAGATTCCATGGTATTTAACTAGTGGGTTGGAGACAGAGCTCAAAGGTAGGTGAAACCCTGGATATTTGATCTCCGATACAGGGAGTGTGGAGGAGTCATAAGCCTAATCAGCAGGTTTCTGTTTTCCAGGCTAAATTATGTGTTTGAGTAACACCTGTGGGCACTACATAGTTAATTTTGCAACTGCTTTTTTTTTTTTTTAAATCAACCTGGGGGGTGGGATGAGAAAAGAAGAAAGCAGACTAAAATGTTCACTTACATTCATGTAAGGACCCTGCTTTATGTGTCTGTTGTGGGATATTTGTACACTGTGTGAAAATGTATTGCTGTGACTGGTGTAATAAAAAGCTGAATGGCCAAATAGCTAGGCAGGAGATGTAGGCGGGACTTCCGGGCAGAGAGAGAACTCTGGGAAGAAGGCAGAGTCGCCAGCCAGACATGGAGAAGAGACGGGAGGTACAAGATAAAGAGAGGTAATGCCACGTGGCAGAACATAGATTTTAAAATATGGGTTAATTTAAATTATAAGAGCTAGTTGAGACAAGTCTAAGCTAAAGGCCAAGCTTCCATAATTAATAGTAAGTCTCTAGGTCATTATTTGCTGGCTGGCAGTCCAAAGATAGTCCAAGAAGGAAGCTTGCTACATGTGCCTCATCTTTGCATTTGACCAGTGAGTTAGGTGTGTGTAAGTGAAGATGCAAAATTATGTAGATGATGACTACTAAACAGTGATCAGCCTGGATGCTGAATTTGACAATAAATTGGTTCTAATGATTTATTATTGCCTCCCCCATCCTTCAAGTATCCAGGCCCATGTATCTTGACATCCCACTGAAAAATGAAGAATCAAGCATTATCAAAAGGCATCCACCCCGAAGAATTCAAGTAAGATGAATTTAAAAGTCTTCTTAAGGAACTTTTTTGCGTTAATGCTAATATCTCTTTTTATCTATAATCATAAAAGAACCTTAAATACCTCATTAATGGAAACGCTGTTACAAAGAATGTTGACGGTTGCAAAGACCATAGTATTTGAATTTCCTTTAGCAATTGATGTCACTTTTGAGGCTCATTACCCAAAAAATATGCTAACAAGGATTTAGCTAGATATTTAAAGGACCCAAATCTGGCATTTAGTTGAGAGAGTATTTGAAAATCACAACAAATACCACTTCTATTCAAGTCACACACCATATTGGGCCCCTTAGTCTTTGTCATTCATCTAGTCCTTTAGCCCAACATAAGAAAATGTCACCTTTGTTTTCTACATATGGTTTGGAGTGAAGGAACCTGCCAAAAGACCCACTGGAGCTATTAGCCAGGTCTCTGATACTTCTAACCATCAATGTGAGATACCTCTAACTCCCCTGACTCCATCCTTTAAACATCCTAAATGCTACAAGCAGTTGTTGAAGTTAGGGAGACTGGGGCCAGATATGGTGGTGCATGCCTTTAATCCTAACATTCAGGAGGCAGATGCAAGCAGATCTCTCTGAGTTCAAGGCCAGCCAGGGCTACATCCTGAGATCCTGTCTAAAAGAAAAGAAACAGGGGGTGGTTAGGGGCATCAGAGGAAGAATTTTTTATGCATAGCATAAATTCTAATAAGATATCTCATCCTAGAAAGGGAAAGAGATCAGAATGAGTTCTTGGAAATGAACATCAGACAACAGAAAGCATGGGGGTCTTTGTGAGCAGAGAGAAGGAACCAGCCAAACCCTACCTGCTCCACAATTCACCTAGATGCTCAGACCAGTTCTGGGGCTAATGGAACTCTTTGTTGAAGACTGTTTCTGTTTCAGCCTGGTCTTATTTACTTGTCTTCTTTGGAAGCTCAAATTTACTACTCAAAGTGATTATTATTTTTAGTTCCAAAAAAACATTTCTTGTAAAATATTAGAAGGTGCAAAAATATTTAGTTCAAGAAAAATAAAGGGTAAATGTAATAAATCCATGTCTAATATAAAACTGTGAGCACATCTCTAGCTTAGCTGAGCCACCCTAAAGCTGGCTTTATTCTTAAACTAAATGTGTTCCTTCAAAGGAGTATTATTATATGCCCCTGTGAAGCCCTGATACTGGTTGGCTCAAACAGAAGAAATCACTACAACCAGAGAAATATATCTGTGTTGCACCCTCTAGTCCACAGAATAATTTTAATACTTACCAACTCTAAATAAGTTAAAGTTAGGTTTTGATTCCCCCAAGTTCAAAAAGAGGACTTGGAGATTTCAGAGTCTGGCACTATTCTCCACACAGCAGCAAAGCACCCTATGAATAAAGAATCAAGACACATTATCTGATTGCAAAGACTAGGCTTTATGCAATCTTACGTCTTCAGCCACTGACATGTGCCACACCAAAGTCTAGGAGTGAGTGAATGAAAGGAGGCTCATCCTGCTGGAGGGGAAGCACACTGAGTGTACAGACATCAGTGTGCTTCATGCTAAGGATACAGGGACTTTTTGTTGACCCCCAAGAGCCAGGATACACTAGATTTAGCAAAGCTCTGGAAAGCAGAACTCCATGTAGCTTGCTTGAACTCTGTACACCTGCCTTAATTTTCCCCAAAGATCAGCTTTCTCTGTTCCTCAGGCCACCCTAAACTTGAATCTTATATATCCA
>CABHPQ010158446.1:0-30326 GCA_902168405.1 Peromyscus aztecus | reverse complement strand
ATCATTTTACATAACAATCACAGATCCCCCTATTCCCTCCTCCCACCCCTCCAGCCTCCCCTCTCCAATCTACCCCTATTCCCTCCTACAAGAAGGTAAAGCCTCCCATGGGGAGTCAGCAGAGCCTGGTACATTCTGTAGAGGCAGATCCAAGCCCCTCCCCCTGCATCAAGGCTGTGAGAGGTGTCCCACCATAGGTAGTGGGCTCCAAAAAACCAGCTCATGCACCAGGAATGGGTTCTGATCCTACTGCCAGGGACCTCTTAAGCATATCAAGCTACACAACTGTTTCGCTTATGCAGAGGGCCTAGTCCAGTCCCATGGAGGCTCCACAGGTGTTGGTCTAAATTTCATGAGTTACCATTAGTATGGTTTGGTTGTCTCTGTAGGTTTCCCCATCATGATCTTGATGCCACTTGCTCATAGAATCCCTGTTCTCCCTCTTCAGTTGAACTCCTGGAGCTCAGCCTGGTGTTTGGCTGTGGCACAAATCTGCTTCCATCTGTTACTGGAGAAAGGCAGTTGACAGTTAGGGGGGATGGTTAAGCTGGAACAGGGATGGAGTGGGACAGCAATGAAAGAGATACCATGATGGAGGGAGACATCATGGGGATAGAGAGAGACCGGGTGCTAAGTAAGTTCCTAGGAATCCACAAGTATGACCCCAGCTTAGACTCCTAGCAATAGTGGAGAGGGTGCCTGAACGGGCTTACCCCAGTAATCAGATCGGTGAACACCAATGGGTAAATTCTTATAGTGCAAGTGAGTGCAGAGTCTGAGTTTGGATTCCCGGATTCCATGTGAAGCTGTGCATTGTGCTAAGCATCCACCCTTCCTTCCTGCTCTCTTCCTCTTTTCCCTTCTCTTTCCCACTCTCCCTCTTTCTTGACTCACACAAAAATGCAGCTGATCAAGAATATGCCCTCTTCATCTGAGCCTCTGCCGAATGGAGTCTATTCATCTCGGTCCAGAGCATCCGGAACCATAAACCTAAGTGAAAATCCCTCTGTACTTCACAACTAATGCATTTCAGGTATTTTGTTACAGACATTAGAACAATGAGCAGTTATGCTTAAATTTTTAAAGAAATTCCATTTGATTCTGCAGAAACTCACCGTTTGATGCTCCCCACTAGCAATAACAAAGGTTCCAGTTTCTCCATGCCCAACAATATGTGCAACTTGCTGAGGTTTTGTTCTTATTTATTATTCCTTTTTACAATTAGCATTTTTTGTTCATTTGTTTCCTCGATTTTTTTTTTTGAGACAGGGTTTTATGGAACCACTGATCTGAAACTTGCTAAGTAGCTGAGAATGGATTTGAACTCTTGATTCTATTGGTTTCAGTTCCTGAATACTAGGATTACAGACATGTTCCACCATGCCTCGGTTATGTGATGCTCGATGAACATTGACCTAGTGCCTCATATGTGTTAAGTAAATGGTCTATCAACTGAGCTATAATTGGAGCTCCTGTTCTTGCCTTTAGTAGCAGCTATCTTACTTGTAATGGCTAACTTATCTTTAGCACGTACACGCGTGCACTTGGTGTACACACACACACACACACACACACACACACACACACACACATACACATTGCACATTCTGAGCAGCTAGGTGCATGTTCCAACATTCTGCAGCATGCTTAGACTTAGTTACTTCTCTGTTACTTTCTACAATACTCTGACAAAGAACAGTTGGGAAGAGAAATTATTTGTTCGGCTTACAGTTCCAGAGGGGATTGAGTCCATCAAGATGGGGAAGGAATGGCAGCAAGAGCATAGGCCAGCTAGGCAGTCAGGAAGCAAACTGACCACATTACATTCTCACATAGTGTTAGGATCTAGGAGTCTTGATCAGGTTTGTTTTCTCTGCCATTTGAAGGGTTAACAGACAGGACAGTTCTCAAGCAGAGCAGGTAGAAGTTAGAAACCACAGCACAGAAAACAGGCCTAGACATGATCAGCAGTTAAGAAAGGACTTCCTTTGGAGTAAGGAAGCACACACAAACAGCTGGCAAACACGGAGGGGAAGACTGCACAAAGCAAAGGGGAACTCGGGAAAATGAAGCCCAGCTTCTCCTTGAGGACCCGGAGTCTGATAATCTTTGAAGGGAATCTTTTCGAATTCTTCTTCCAGGGCAATCTGGGTGTTCCCCCATGAACCCTCCTTGTAGCCTAGCCTCTCTGGGGCTGTGGATTATAGCATGGTTATCCTTTATTTTTCAGTTAATATCCACCTCTGAGTGAGTATATACCATGCTTGTCTTTTTCATTCTGTGTTACCTCACTCAGGATGATTTCCTTCTATTCCGTCCATTTGCCTTCAAATTTCTGGATGTCCCTGTTTTTAAATTCACAATCCCTTTGAGGACATGTCCTCAATAATCTAAGTTCCTCTAATCAGATTTTATCTCCTAATATCCACATCCCACCGTGGATATTTACCAAATATTCCCAATCCAGAATCTATTGACTTAATTTCCCTACATAAGAGGATTTTAAAGCAGGAAATCAGTACATATTTTTACATGCACGATCAAAGCAACAGTACTCACAAATACCAAAAGATAGTACTACCTTTCTATTGTCAGTTATAGTAAATGTGAAGTATACACAATGCAAGGTTGTTTAGACTTAAAAAGGAATAAAATCCTACTTGTTACAATATCAGTGATACAAAAGAACTCATACTTTGTAATTTTATTTATGTTAAACATTCAGAATATTAATTATTTAAGTCACAGAAACAGAATATAGAAAAACATTTGCTAGGGGGTAAACATGGGTGATGGATTATTGATGTGTACAGAATTGTAATTTGGGATGATGGGAAGGTTATGTCAATGAGTGGTTGTTAAGCTGCAGAACAATGTGAATATACCTAAGGGCCCTGATTTAAATCTGGCTAAAAGGATCAATTTTATTTTATGTGTAGTTTTATACAATTAAAAAAATTGTTTTCCCATTGATTGAGTTCATTCCTTGGTCAGTTATGAAAGTACCTTGCCTAAAGATTCTCTGGTCTTTATCTTCTGCTGACTTATTTGTCTACTAACTGCTAATATTTGTATAACCATACAATAAAGTTTGTCATGAATTGCCAATTTTATCAATTGTATTTTGTTTTTTTTTTTTGAAGATTATCTCCCCGTTGATTCTCAATAAATCCTTTAAATTTCACCTGCAAAATTCTTCAAAGAAATTAACTCTACCTAAACTGATATAATTGACTAATTTATAGATAAATCTTAGAAAATGAAAACTAAAGAGATTCCACCATATTCTTATTATGGGGTTCAATTTGACTTTTATATTCATGATATTACATAACTTTCTGTGTTTTGGGATCTTTTTTACTTCTTTCAACAGCATTGGTAGTTTTCACTGTAGTGGTACTGCATTACTTTTCTTTAGGTTTGCTACTAAGCATTTTATATTTTAAGCTATTTATATATTACAATTATTTTGTTTATATTCCATTTAACTTTAAAAAGTCATTGTTTTGCTCTTTTATCTTAAAACATACAAATATATTTATTTATGTGACTGAATTCTCATACTTTAGCTTTCTTTTTGAACAGTTTTTAATGCATAAAAATGAAAACATTTTGCTTTTCCATGCCAATCTTTTTTTTTTTAATTTCTGCTTTATAGCACCTGAAAGTTGATATAAAATACTGAATATATGAGATTAGAGTGAAAAGGCAGATATGGTCTCTCATTTCAAGGAAAAAGTTGTTAGTCTTTTACTGTTAAATATCATGATCTCCAACCCAATTTTCTTCTCCTCCTTCCGGTGCTTCAGAATGAATGAGTGTGATCTGAAGTAAGTGTCTTCCTTCCTATTAATTATTTACAGTTTGGAAAAATTGTCTTGTGTCAAATCTCTGTGTATTTTCAACTCTCTTTAAATGGAACAAACATGCCATGGTGTCTATGCATCATCACCTCTTAAATAAAGGAGACAAAGCAAAATTTTATATAATTTCAGTATTTATTGCATTGTTAACCTTAGAAAAATATCTACTTGATACTTTGTATATCATCCTTTAAATACCAAGATATATCTACCTCATACTTGTAAATATTATGTCTAAAACTGTGGGTTTTTTTTTCAGAGAACCATCCAGTGTCCATGAATAAAGTGTTTTCAGAACATTACGCTGATTTATTTCATGCAGCCTCATCCTGCTGTGCTCTGTCCAAAACACTGGTGGTTCCCCATTTCAATCCATGTAAAGTCAAAGTGCTTATCACACAACCACAAGCCAAACAACGTTGGAGCTTTATCCTCAGCAGCTGTGTCTTTGATTTCCTCTCCTGCAGTTTCATCCTTGTTCATTCTGTTCCACGATGGCCTTCCACTGTATCCGAACATACTCACAGTTCCAGACCCATAGCTTGACGTTTGTTCTGCCCTT
The DNA here is from genome assembly GCA_902168405.1 of Peromyscus aztecus. Lineage (NCBI taxonomy): Eukaryota > Metazoa > Chordata > Mammalia > Rodentia > Cricetidae > Peromyscus > Peromyscus aztecus. Next base: position 25,901 of record CABHPQ010158446.1, on the reverse strand, counting down.
TCCCACACTGGGCTTTGTTCGGTGGAGATAGAGCTCATTCTCCCAGCTCCCTCAGATCTCTGCTCACATTTCCCTGTCACAGTGCTTCTGCCCAGATACCTTTGTATAAAGCAGTGCAACTCAGAAATCCTCATTTCTGATTTTCTGACTCCATCCATTCTTTGAAATACGCTAACATAGGGCATCACATCTCAGAAAATAGGAATGGATTTTACCAACTCCGTTTCAAATGTTTAGTAAATGGATAAGAATGTGGAAGAATTTCATAACTGTGAATAAAAACAAAAATAAGAAAAGAACGATGCATTATATTTAACCCTTCTTTGAATATTTAGCTAAAGTAGCATAGCATATTGATAAAAATACAAAGGCACTCTCAAAACAACACAACTGTCTTTGGATATTAATGTTTGAGACATATACAATAGAGTAATTTTTCATGACTTTTAAATGATCACTTAGTAATCAATCTATTCAAATGCAAGGAATATATTTTAAAAGCAAAAGAAAGGGAAAGAAACAGAATGGCAAGAGATGTTCAGATTTCCTTGAATATCTTATGGTTGGATTTATACATTCAGGAAAAAAAATGTAATGGGTACCTATGAAAAGTTGTCACATTTGCCTCTGACCAGAATGAATGCTTTTCTTATTCTACACAAGTCAAATGTTGCATTCAGACACGAGGTAGTTCAGTGGTATAAGCAACACACTTATTTCTGTGTGTTTGTCTCTCCTAAGCATGCTCAAATTGCAGATGCTCACTGAGTATTTTTTAGAGTATTTAAAGTAATAGAAAGACAAGAAAAGAGTCCTCACTTTCCACCTTTCATTTACTTCACAGCATTAAAAAATAATGTTTTATATAAGATAGTTGTTGCATAAAATTAGTAGTTCTGTGTTAATATGCTTCTTAAACTTTACCAACATGGCTTTTCACACTGTTTGCAAATAGCAACATTGTATGCTTACAGTTACCCTCATGAGAAAAATAATACAGAGAAATGAGAAAATGTTATATTTAAAATTAATTCTCCAATTTGCGTTGCTAAAATTTTCTACCTTACTTCATCATCTTCCATAGAGACTAGACAGTGTATTGCATAGACTTCTAGATTTCAACATTTTTCTTAGCGTGTATAAAAGAAACACAAATAGGAACACAGACATATATATTTAGTATGTATATATGTGTATAAAACATGCATCAAAGGAATATCACATCTATGCGTATGAGCATATCTGTAGTGTGAGGTTATTTGCATGTGAATATAAATCTCTCCCTAAAATTTCTAAAAGACAAAGTAAAAATGTTTGCTTTGGTGCTACTGATATGGTAGTTTCTTTAAGTTACCTCTAATTTTTTGCTTTCATTTACTAAAATACTTTAGAGTTCTCTGTTTGAACCCCCATTAATACAATAAGTGCTCTTTATTGAAAGAGTTTCAACAATCTGGCCTTTTTAGAAATGTATCTTTAAATTAACTTCCTATGTTTTGTTCTAATATGTGTTTCCTTCCGAGAGAAATAAAATCATGTCACAAAGAACGCTCCTTCATTGAAGAGTAAGAAGATGCATGAGAGACCTAGACACAAGATATTCCAATCATTTGGCTCATGTTACCCTTACAAAAAGTGAAAACGATTCTCTTCTCTGAGTTTCTGTATTACGTGTGTGTCAGGTGCAGCACCTGAAGCCAACCTCAGGAAACAATTTTTCACTCTTTATAATTGCAATGCAGCATGGAAGAATCAAGCAATTCATTATGCTACCATTCAGAAACAGGAAAGAAAAAAAAGCGGTCAAAGATTTCCTTTCATTTATCTCTGTAAGAAAATAGGTGTTCACTCTTCGTTGAAGCTGCAGATGAATTGAGCCTCACTAGAGACAAATGAGGATGTATATGCCTGGCCAAGCCTGTTGTTGCCTTCTGGCTACTCATTCCAAGAAGGCTACAGAGTCTTACTAATTTAAAAATGAGAATTTGAGCATTAAAGATTCATTATCTTTGATTTTCTTGAAGTACTTTTAACAAATGGCATTCTTGTGACAGACCAGTATTGACCGAATAGTTTATAGGCTTAACATATTTAGTTAAAATCTAATAATAAAGTTTTATGATTATTTCGGAATATGTAATTATACATTTGTAGTGAAAGAAACCAAAATTCATCTGTAATTCCGTCTTCATTATTAATGGATGAGGCAATGGCTAGAGTAGCCTCATGGAGATTATATGTCTACCTTAATTTGAGTAAAGGTAGAAATGTGATAATTCAGATGAGAGCATATTATTACATTTTGCAGATAAAACTGGATTTAATCTTTATAAGTTAGTTGTAAGTCCTAAGGTGAAAGACTATCCCAACCCTTCTCTTCTCCAGAATGCATTGTTTTAGATTTTTATATGTACATCATCTATTTACTGTTTATTTTGTTAAGCTCTGATCCTTCAGTCTATCTTTCATCATTACTGATTTTAGAGATGCCTTTGGACTTGCAAAAGGGAGTTACTCATTATTCTACTCAAACAAAATTGTCCTTTTAACCAAATCCTAAAGCCTAAATGAAAATCAGTTAAGGATTATGTCCTCTCAAAACCTATTTGAAGGTACAACAAAATGTTCTAAATATGTGACAAATTTAAGGAAAGGCCTGTTTTGAGAATCAGCTTGATTTGCATCACTTGGAAATAGAGATCTTTAAACACATATGTGCATATACCAGTGAGAAATACCTAGAAGCTCATGCATGGATATTTTTAGATGTTGGGCTCCTCAAATTAGTATCAGTCAAGAAACTGGCATGTGGCATATATACAGATGGATCACAGCAGCCTATCACCAGCTGAGAATGGCAGATACTTAAGCAAGCCTGACACTTGTGAGACAGATGGTGAAAAGGATGATTATAAATATCTTCTGGATTTTTAAAGCTTTCATAATACTGCCTATGTTGTCAGTGCAAAGATGGGCTCAACTTTCTTGTCATTCATCCTGTCTTTATATATAATATACATACGCATGCACACAGCTAGCATTCCTGTATTAACTTACTGGCTACTCTTCAGGTTGGTTTAAAATCCATCTTGTTTTAAGACAATTATATTACTATCATGCATGCGTCCTGACAATCTCAACATGGGTAGGCTGTGTAACATTGACAAATTAATAGATTTTTATATTGCCTCTCTAAACAAAGTAATGTGATAGTACATACAAATGAGCTTTGTATCAGGAAAAGTCAAAATCACATTGTACAGCCACTACCAAGCTATAGGAAGGCAAGCATGTTGTTTAAGTTTTCAACATCTCAACTTGTTTATAAATTTTTTAAACCTCCCTCTCCAGCAGATCTCACAGATCTTCTCTTCCAATCTTCCCTACCCAAAAATCATCTCCTTATCATACCTCCTAGCTCCAGCAGACATTGCCTAGGAAACTACCTGCCTTAAAGACAAGGGAAGCAGACAAACTAACAGCGAATTTTTAACTTTCTCTCCTCCAAATTCAAACCCTCCCTATTACCCCCAGCTCTGTATCAGACCACCTGTTGTGCCCTTGCTTCTTGCCCTGCCCCCAACTGCCACAGATCACAATGCCTTCTGTCTGTCTATCCATTCCTTTCTGTCAGCACTCAACTTAAGCAGGTAATCCTTAGGAAACTTACAGCCAAGCATGCCAGAGAAGCAAGTGGGTCCGCAAAATAAGTAGGTGAGCTTCAGATCTTTACTCTCTCTCTTTTCCTCCAAATCCAATCCCCCAGTCTCACCCTCAACTCTGTAGCAGACTACCTGCTGTGGCCTCTCCTGACTCTGACCCCATTCCCAGGGGGCTAAGAAGATCTAATAGAATAGCCTGCTTTTTTTTCCTCCTGTGGATCTCCTCATCCATATTCTCAATTCTAGTCCATGCTCATTCCTAATTACAAGCTTCCAATATGTAGAAACACATTTTACCCGGAACTCTCAGTGGTCATACATTGCAGGATCCCAGCAGCATTCCCTACCAGGAAACACAGAGCCACCACATTCTTGTAAAAATAAGGGAGGGCAAGAGAAATCAGGAACAGAACACCCACCCAGCAAAAAACAGACCAGATAACAACACCAAGAATCACAATGATCTCAAATCCAAATTCCTAGATGCCAGCATAAAAACAAAATCAGTTACAGCCAGGACGATATTTCCCCAATAGAACCAAACACCCCTATTAAGTGGGCTCTGAAAAATGCAATATAGATGAAGTGCAAATGACCTTAAAATAAACTTTAAGAGTATGGTAGAGGTCTTTAAAGAGGAAATGAAAAAGGAAAGCAAATAACACAGTTCAAGACTTGAAAGTGGAAATAGAATCATTAAAGAAATCCAAAAGTGAAGGAATTTTGGAAATCAAAATTTAGGAATTAGAAAAGGAACCTTAGAGGCAAACCTTAACAACATAATAAAAGTGATGAAAGAGATAATCTCAGACATTGAAGACACTATAAAAAAATGAATACTTTGGTCAAAGAAAACATTAAATCTAAAAAAAAAATCTAGTACAAACATCCAGGAAATCTGGGGCAATATGAAAAAAAATCAAATCTAATAATAATAGGAATAGAGAAATGACTTCTCAATGGAGATTCTAAAATCTAGAAACACTGAGACTGCAGATTCAAGCCTAGACAACTATACCCAGGAAGATTTTCAACCACAACACATGGAGAAAAAAATGACATTTCAAGGTAAACAAATATAAACTGTTTATGTATACATATCCAGTCCTACAGAATGCTCTAGAAAACTTCAACCTGAAATTGTTAACCACACATAGGGAATACTTAGTCCCAGACCAGAAAATCAAAAGAAGAAGATGAAGAAGACCACAATGAAGGAGGAGGAGGAGGAGGTGGGAGAGAAGGAGGAGAAGGAGAAGGAAGAAGGAAAATACAAAACAAAACCAAAGAACCACCACAAGGACAAAATAACAGGAATCAACTAACACTGCTAATTGATAATTGTCAATATCAGTGGTCCCAGTTTCCTAATAAAAATGTACTGACTGACAAACTGGATGTAAAAGCTGTATCCATCTTTCTGTTGCATTCAAGAATTGCATCTTAACATCAAGTGTAGGTATCACCTCAGAGTAAAAGAATGAAAAAAGACACTGCAAGCAAATGGACCTAAGAAGTAAATAAGCCAGTGTATCCATTTTAAAGGGAGCATCACTCAGGAAACAAATGACTTTTAAGGGTAGGCTGCAAGCCCAACAGTAGATAGCCAACATAAAATGAAATCAAAAGAATCTTTAGTGGTTCTTTTTCTCATATTGTCATAACAGGGCTTTTTGTTTGTTTGTTTGTTACATTTTATGGCTTTCCTTGAAAACAGATTTTTTTTCCACATAATATTTGTAATTACAGTTTTCCTTCCTTTAACCTGCCCCCTAATTTCTTCTCACCTCCTAGCCCCTCGGGATTCAGTTCCCTTATGTCTCTCATTATAAAGCAAATAGGCTTCTAAGTGATAATAATAAAATATAACAAAATAAAGTATAAAAAGATTAAACAAAAACCATCACATTGGAATTGGACAAAATAAACCAAAAAAAAAAAAAAAGGAAAAGAGCCTTATAAAGATTTAGAGAACCTTGTTTTCTTTACATTCATTTGTACACTCAGGAATTCCATAAACCCACTAAACTGGAAGCCATATATGTATGCAGAGGACCTGATACAGGCCTATGCAGGCACTGTGCTTGCTTCTTCAGTATCTGTGAGTTCATATGAGTTTTGATTATGTTGATTTAGAGAACCTTGTTTTCTTTCTCCATACCTTCTGGCTCTTACACTCTCTCTGCCTCCTCTTTCAAAGGTTCCCCTAAGCTCTAAGGGGAGGGATTTGATAGAGACATCTATTTGGGGCTGAGGATTCCGATATCTCTCACTCTCTGCAAAATTTCTAGCTTTGAGTTACTGTATTTGTCCCCATCTGTTGCAAGAGGAAGCTTCTTTGATTATGGCTGAGCAAGGCATTGATGTGAATATAAAAGAATATCATTAGAATTTTTTTTAGTCATTTTATTGCTACATAAATTTTTTAGATAAGTAATATTTGATTTTGCCATAGTCCTGGCTCTAGTTTCGGTTTTTGGTCACTTAAGAAGTGTTGAGTATGGCTTCCATTTCCTTGTGGAAAGAGTGCCTTAAGTCAAATCAGATATCAGTTGATTACTCAGACAAACTTTGTGCCACCATTGCCTTAGCATATCTTGTAGGTAGGACACAATTGTAAAATACAAGGTTTATGGTTGGCTTTGCATTTACATTGCCCTTTGGGTAGTATGTAGTGTTCCTTCTGATACCAAAGACACTATAAAGTAGGAATGAAGCCATAGGCAGGCACCAGCTTGACTTTTCCATGCCTAATGAGTTATGCAGGTGTTGTCTTCAGCAATGGGTCTTTGCTGTCAGTTTGTAGAGAGCAACCCATAGTCTTGGCAATAGTGTGGATTGTTTGGGGATTCCCACTGTACCCCTTTGGCCAACAGCTCAACTAGATGTAACACAATCCCAGTACCGGAAGCTTCATTTGATGACAAAAGATGTCTGTTTGGGGCTCTGTCTTCCCCGTTATTTGGTGATTTCATTTAGAATGCCTTCATATATATATATGAAGATATAGATAGATAGATAGATAGATAGATAGATAGATAGATAGATAGATAGATGATAGATAGATAGATAGATAGATAGATAGATAGATAGATAGATAGATAGATGATAGATAGATAGATAGATATAGACACTCCTACTGTATTAGGTTTCCATAATACTTTGAAAATGGTCATTAATATTAGCTGTCTCTACTCATATTCCCAGCCTCAATGTTCTTTTCATTTCCCCTCCCCACTTATCTTTTCATTGAATATTATACATAAAGGAAATTAAGAAAACGATGCTATAGCAACAAAAACAAAATGATCATTGAAAAACCTTAAAGAACTAAAAAAACCTCTTTACTAAAAATTAGAAAACATTGATGTAGAAAGTTAGAAATGGCAAGATAAATGAGAGTACATATACTGTTCACGGATTAGAAAAATTAACACTCTTAACAGGTCTATACTGCGTACAATGATTTATAGATTCAATGTCATACCAATTAAAAGGTCAATGGCATTTTCCCAGAAACAGAAAAGTAAGCATACATTCTATGGCTATAATTCTACACATCATGGTGAATAATGACTACAGGATACATAATGGTCTCTTCTCAGTAAAGGAAATAACATAGTGGCATAAATGTGTGAAATATGGTAGTGTATTTGCAAATCACGTATGTGATATGGCATTAACATACAATAATACCAGATATTAGATATAACAAACAAAAAGCAATAATCAAATTAAAAAAATTAGGCTATGACTCATATGGACATTTCTCAAATGAAGATATACAAATATGTAAGGAGCTTAGTTCTCTTATGATCAGGAAAGGGAAAATAAAAGCACAATGTGATGATGTTTTGCATGTGTTAAAATGGGTCTGAAAAGAGAGAAAAAGGAGTATTTGTATATGAAGGAAGGAAATCCTTGTTTACTGTTGGTATTAATTTGATCGTCATCCTAGAGAAAATTCCAGAGATTTCTCAAAACATTAATGATAGAGCTTTCTTATAGGCCAGCAACTCCGCTTTCCAGTGTACATGAAAATGAAATGAAGATAGGACCTCTGAGATATTGTTCTCTTGGATTGTTATGCTAGATGAAGTAAATAAAGTAGAAAAAGACAAATACTGCATCACCTCACTTGCGTGTGGGTTAAAACTAGTTAAACTTAGAAGCAAAGAGTAAGATGCTGGCTGTAAGAAGGAAATCGGCAGATGTTGATTGAGCGATACAAAGCCTCACTTACAAAAGGCAACAGCTTCCAAGATCTGATGGAAAGCCTGTGGCTCTGGATGAGGCTGCTATATAATACACTTGCACTTCCTCACCTAGTAGCTCTTTTGTGTGAACTAGATTGTGGTGATTGTTCCTAATCTATCTGTATCTAAAAAGCATCAAGCTGCATACTTTAACTATATGCAACTTTAAATTATCTCAGTAAAGATGAAAAGGTGTCATGGGGAGCTGTGTATGGATAAGTAGGTGTTTTCTTGGTGAATTTAATTTACTGCTTATCACAAAATGAAGAGTTAATTTGTCAAAAACTCTAACATAACATAGTCACAAAGTCTGGAGATTCTCAGCTGTGGGCTTCAAAACTTTCCACTTGCAGGTTGAAAGGACAAAAATGCAGAAAACGTTATAATAATATAGAATTGGAATGGATATTAAGTGTCTTAGTATATGGACTATTCAATATCAAGATATGGTGAAATATCTTTGAACATGAAAAGTTTATGTTTGTGTATTTTAAAAAGAGTCCTTTCACCAATGCTAGTTGCAATTTCTCCTTTATCAGATGTCATGAGCCCCTAGATTTAAACTTAACTGCTCCCTCAACCAAAACTTAATTGCAGAACCATAAAATTTATGAACTGATTATTTCATTCCTCATTAGAAACTACCCTGTTTAAAGTTTTATGAATCATTTTATAGTTTTATTGTCAAGTTACCATATATGTTCTGATAGTATCTAAATGTTTGCAACACAACCATTAAACACTAAATTTTCTATAACTTTTACACATGGAAGCAGCTTTCATTTAATATCTGTAATTTTTGTCTAAAAATACACAAAAGAATTACTTTACTATGTGTTTGAAAATGTCCTATAAGGCCATAACAAAACATCCTTATTAAATAATATTCATTTATTCAATAACAGATGTAATTTGATATCTGCTCTATTATTTTTACCACATCTTATTAAAGCTTCTTTCTATGCCACTGGAACTGCTCATTTATGAAGATGGAAATTGTGAACCAATAAATAATGTTAAAACATGCTGAGTCAGTAATCGGTGAAATTGACATCTTTTGAAGTTTAAAATGCCACTCTTCATATTTTGACTTTTCTTTACTAGATCCTAAAATTAATTTGTTTACCTATAAGTATTTCTGGTTTTAGATATTACAAATACTGATTATCTCTGAACCATATTAAAAGGCATTGTTGTCCATTCACTCTGTCTTTATTTTTTTCCATTTTTTTATCACCATTACTGTAGCTATGTTAGGTCCCCTTGTTGCTGTTTTCCTTTATGTAACAAACTCTCTGACCATCTCAGCAGAGGAAGACAGTCAGGATGCTATTTCACCTGCTCTTTAGGAGATCAGGGGAATCATAGCTGGACACATAGAGCATTCAGACTCTCGGGAAAGCTGTGGATTCACAGATAGAACCATGTCACTGTTCTTTCTGGCTGTTTGTAGACTCACATTGCTCACACATGGTTCTTTTCTTAAAAGAAGTCTGATGTGAGTTGGGACTGTCTTTCTCACAGGAGAAGATCTATGTAAAAGCAAGGAAGCTCAAGAATAAGGCTCACCATGTTTGCTCAAACTAATTTCATAAATAATAGAACCACTTTTGTTACATTCTTCATATTATAGTCTAGTCACCAATTCGATTATTTATTCATGTACAAGAAAACATGCAGCCACTACTTTTGATTGTTAATGGATGGTTTGGAACATTCCAAAGGATTAGTGAAGCAAAGGTCTGGTCATGTTTCTTCTGGAATTTCCAGATATGATTAGATCTTGAGAATTCTAACAATGAATTCATTAATCTGTGGATGGGCTTATGAAATCATATAATCAGGGCCTGGTAAGATAGGGCGTAGAGCCTACTTTGAGGAAGTAAATCCCCGGTGTGGTGTTATTAGGGTCTACAAGTTGTGCTGGAGTTTTGGTGTGTCTTTTATGTTTGGTTTGTTTTTCCCATGAAATGAGCTGCTGTGTTTCTCTGTGCCCTGCCCACCATCAACTGAATACTCTGAATCTTTGAGCCACAACAAATATTTTCCCCACTTAAGCTGTTTCTGTCAGGTATTTCTTTATAACAATGAGAAAAAAAATAACCACTATATGAGGCATGTGAAATATTTGTAGATACATTTTCAAAATTAATATATCCATCTTGTGTAAAATGGAATCAGTAACCAGTTTAAATCCTGTTGTTTGATCATTCCAAACATGTTATTTGTTTTGTATCAAATATTTCTAGCATGCAGCCTATACATTGATAAGATGTGTTTCATTCAAGTAAAAAGCTGAATATAAATTTACTTTTGCATTGTGATGCATCACAAGTATATGAGGGAGAATCAATCCCCATATTATTTAAATACCACAAGCTCACAAGAAATCAAAGAGAATAAACAAGTGATTCAGGAAAAAAAACATTTAAAATTTTTTACATTTTTGAACTTAGTCATAATGACAACTTACATTTAAGCTTAGTGTCTGATGTTCACTGTGCTGCACATTTTAGTATTTTATTTCATTCAAATCAATTACAAGCTGCTACTAATAGATTCCTGGCATAGTTAGCTTTAAATATCAATTTAACACGATATAGGGTCATCTGAGAAGGCCTTAATTGAAAAATTGCCTAGGTCACACAGACCTGTAGGCATGCCTGTCGAGGACTGTCTTAATTATTAATTTCTGTAGGAAGGCCACAACAGGGAACATCTTTCCCTAGGCAGTTGGTCCTGGGCTGTAATAGAAACCTAGCTAAGCATGAGCAATGAGCAAGCTAGTAGGAAGTATTCATTCACAGTTTCTACTTCAGCTCACTGCTTGAGTTCCTTCTCTGAATTCCTGTTTTAGTTACTGTACTATCGCTGTAAAGAGACACAATGAGCAAGGCTACCTATGAAGAAAGCATCAATCAGGGGCTCACTTACAATGTCAGAGGGTTAGTCATGATCATCATGACAGGGACCATGGCAGCAGGCAAGGATGGTACGGAACCAGTAGCTAGGACCTTACATCTAGATCTGCAGGCAGGAAGTAAGAAGAGAACAAGACTGGACCTGGCACGGGCCTTTGAAACCTCAAAGCCTGCCCACTCCTAGTTCCAGACCTCCTTCAACAAGGACACACCCCCTAATCCTTCCTGAACAATCCACTAACTGGGAAAGAAACATTCAAATACACGCGCCTACTACAGGAGCCACTCTGATTCAAACCACCACACTTTCCTCAAAATGATGAACCATAGCTAGGAAGCACAAGCTAAGTAAACAATTTCCCTCCCAAAGTTATTTTTGGTCAGAGTGTTTTGGCAACAGAATGAACCCTTAATATGGGCAACATCATTCCATGGGTTGAGGAACTAGACCACATGAAAGGAGAAAGCTGGCTGATTACCATCCTTCATCACTCTTCCTGACTGTGGAAGCAGTGTGACCACTGGACCTTTGCTCCTGCTGCTGTCCCTTCTCTGCAGTGTGGATTGTATCCCTGAACTGTAAACCAGAATAAATTGTTCCTTTTTTAAAAATTCATCTATTTATCTTACATCCTAGCCACAGCCTCCCCTGCCATCGTCCCCTCCCAGTCATTCTTCTCCATCCCCACCTCTCTCTTCCAGTCCCTTCCTCTTATGTCTCCATCCAGGAAGGGACACACACGTCCATCTCCTATGAGTATCAATAAAACAGGGCATATCAAGTTGCAGTAAGACTGACACTTCCACATGTATTAAAGCTGGGCAAGGGAACCCAGTATGAGGAATATGGTCCCAAAAGCCAGTAAAAGAGTTGAAGACAGCCCGTGTTCTCACTGTTAGGAGTCCCATAAAAGGACCAAGCTACACAATTGTATGAAATATATATGCAGAGTGCCCAGGGTCAGTCTCTTGGAGTCTCCCTGGTTGTTGGTTCAGTCTCTGAGAGCCCCTGTGAGCCCAGGTTAGTTGATTGTGTGAGCCTTCCCATGATGTCCTTGACTCCTCTGTCTCCTTCACTCCTTTCGTCCTCTCCTCCTGCTCCTCCTGCTCCTCCTCCTCCTCCTCCTCCTCCTACTCCTCCTCCTTCTCAGGATTCCTGAACTTCACCTAATGTTTGACTGTGGGTCTCTGCATCTGCCTCCATCAGTAGCTGGATGATACTTCTCAGATGACAATTGGGTCAGGCAATAATCTGGTCATAGGGTATTTATTCACTATTGCTTTGGACATCAGTATGGTGGTTCTTCAGAAAACTGGGAATCAACCTACAAGACCCAGCTATACTACTCTTGGGCATATACCCAAAGGATGCTCAATCACACCACAAGGGCACTTGATCAGCTATTTTCATAGCAGCTTTATTTGTAATAGCCAGAACCTGGAAACAATCTAGATGTCCTTCTACTGAGGAATGGACAAAGAAAATATGGTACATTTACACAATAGATTATTACCCAGCTGTGAAAAATAAGGACACCAGGAAATCTGAAGGCAAATGGATGGAACTAGAGAAAAATCATCTTGAATGAGGTATCCCAGACTCAGAAAACAAACATGGTATGTACTCACTCATAAGTGGATATTAGCTGTAAAATAAAGGATAACTGTGCTACAATCCACAGCCCCAGAGAATTGTTCCTTTATGAAGTGGCTTTTTTCAGATATCTTTTTTCAGCAATCTACAAAATAACTAATGCATCATATGGTAATTATAACTTTGTAGCTTTTGGAGGAACATCTATACTGTCTTCTGTACTGGCTAATGGTAATGCTAGTTTGCATTTCTACCAATGATATATGTGAATTCTCTTTTCCTCACACTTTTGAACACTCACTTTTTGGATTTTTCCATTACTTCTTTTATCTTTCTGCTTGAAATAAGATGAGGTCCACTTTTAATCTTCTGATAATCATTTTCCTAGTACCACTTACTGAAAACCCTATTCTTTTCGTGACAGTTTTTCTAAGTAAAGTACTATTTTAACACCACAATTTCTAAAGTGATGAGAAACGTACACACTGTGTTTTGGGTGAAAAAGTGGAATATATAAGTAAACAATTATCCCTAGCAATAAGAAACAAACAACAAACGAAACAGAGAAAGCTGTATAAAGTCCAGGAGGAGGAAAAACTTTTCAAGGATGATGACCGTATATAGATGAGAATATTGTCTTCATGAAATCATTTTTATTTTAGCAGTGGGATTTTAGCCATTCCTGAATGAAAGTTTAGACATCAATATAAAACAAATGCAGAAAGCATGTAAATTGGAAGATGATCCAGCCTTCCCTTATCTACATGAGTGTTCATTTCACACCAGGGCTACATTCTTTGATCTTGGAAATACTTAGTCTCGTCTCATCACATGATCTTGAAACATTTACTAAGAAGCTTGCTCCAAGCTTAGTTGACAAAGACATATCAGAGTCAGGAATAAAACACACATCTAGTTTCAAAGGCTCTGTTGTTTCACTGTATCAAACTATCTTCAAAAAATGAGTAAAAAAGATTGAGTCTCTAAAGATGCAAGTCGTGGATTCAAGATTCTATACATATTCAGACCATGCAATTATCTATTTATTTATTCATTGTATATAGTGTATTCATAAAGGTTGGCATTAATCTTTATTTAGTATTTCAAATCATAATTGTTATATAATTTTTTTTACCAAATTCCATTTCATTGTAGTACATAAGAAGCTACTTTCTCCATTGTTTCTCTATTGCTTCTGTCTTATTTCATCTCCCACATCACCCATGACCCTAATTAGGTCTCTACCATGCTTTCTTCATCTACTCAGGGAAGATGAAGTCCAACCTCAAAATACATTATCATTTTCTTTTTCTCTAATTGTTATTTGCTACTGCTTATAGAGTGTAATGTAATAATTTTGATAGTCTCATACATTCATGTATCATAGTTTAATTATGTCTACCCTGGTATTTGACTGTACTCCATTCCCCACATTTCAGTTTTATTTATATTGCTGTGATAAAATACAACCCACAGACCCAGAGATGCTAAGTAACAAAAAGGGCTCAAGGTGGGTGATGCATGAAGCTCACTGTAAAGGGGAAATAGAATAGATATTGCCAGTGGATGGGGGGAGGTCCTTGGAAGGGAGAATGGGATGAGAACAGGAGAGATCAGGTCAGAGAGGATGAAAAGACAGAATACTGGGAGAGACAACTGGATTCTGGAGGCATCTCTGGGATGTGCTAGAAACCCAGAGCAATGGAAACTCCAAGGAACACATGAGAATGACCCTAGCTAAGATTCCTAGCAACAGGGGACACAGAGCCTGAACTAGCCGTCTCCTATAACTAGGCAAGACTCCGAGTAAAGAGTCTGAGACAACAATCCAGCCACAAACCCTTCAATCTACAATTTGCCCCACCAACAAGATATGCTAGGATAAAGATGGCACAGAAATTGTGTGAGTGGCCAACTAATGACTTACCAAGTTGGAGACCCATACCCTGAGAGGGAAATCACCCCTGAGGGCCAGGACCCAGAGGTGGGATACCCTAGAGACCTAGGATAGAACCAGACATGAATGGCAAAAAAATCAATGAAATGATTCCTAATAATATTCTATTATATTTATAGGTTGATGCCTAGCCCAACTATCATCAGAGAGGCTTCACTCAGCAACTGATGGTAAAGATACAGAGACCCACAGTCAAATATTGGACAGAGATGCAGAAGAAAGGGAGGAAGGATTGTAAAAACCAGTGCTGTCAAGGGCACCACAACAAAACCCACAGAACCAATGAACCTGAAATGGATGAACCCCAAGTGATAGTAAATCATTATGAGGAAATCAGGTAGAAACTTGAAATAGCTAGTCACATCACAACACATACATACACACACACACAAAAAAAAAAATCAAGAGCATTGATTAACAACTGCATGAATGCTTAGCACTCAAGTATTTTTCTAATGTTCAGGCCCACAAACCAGGGACTGTTGCCTTCCAAAACTGACATATCTTCCTTCTTCAGTTAGCACAATCAGTATTATTGAACACAGGCTTGCTCACAGGCCAACTTGATCAAGTCAATCCTTCAATTTCTTTTCTTTTATTATTTAACTTTTTAAACATATAATACATTTTGATCGTATTCTTTCCCCTCTGCAGATCCTCCCTACCTCCTTACCCACCCAACTTTGTGTTTTCTCCTCTCTCTAAAACTCCATAAAAAAACAACAAAACGAAGGTTAAAATCCAACAACCCTGAGACCTACAACAATAATCTGCCTTCAAGATATACTGGTACAATAGTGAAAGTAAGCTATGGGGATGACCAAGCAATTTTCAGCTAGATTTAAGGTTCATTCCATGAGATGGAAACCAAAACTCACACTGCTTAAGTGGTTAAGAACCTGAGAATAGATAGGTTATCAGTCTAAAGAAAAATCTAATACTATCATTCTACTAAATGATATAGCAATAAAATAACTCCTAATGATATATTTCTATAACCATATTTCTTGTTTTTAGAAACAGAGTCTCTCAGTGACTTTTGAGGTCACTGACTTTATGAGACTGGATGGTCACTAAGCCCAAGGATATTCCTGTCTTTGCCTCTTCAGTGTTGGGATTGTAGCATACATATGACTTTTGGAATTATAATCATGCATGATCACACCTAGCTTTTTTCAAGTTGTGGATTTGAACTCAGGTCCATAATTGCACAGAATGCATTTTACCAAGTGATTATTTTACCCTGCTCCTGATAAGGCATTATTTAAGACTGTAAACTACTTCTATGCATGTACACACACACACACACACACACACACACACACACGTTTTTTATACATTCATCTGTGGAAATCTATGCTGATTCCATAACTATTGTCAACACTGCCACAATAAACAATGATATACAGATATCTCTATTACATACCAACTTTGGTTTCTTCAAATACATACCCAGAAGTGGAATATCTGGTCATATGCCAGTTTCATTTATTTGGCTGTTTAGTTTTTATAGCACTGTTGTTCTGATGCCACGCAAAATGTGTAAGTTCTTTTTTCCCATGCTTCTCCAGCATTTATTATTTTTGTGTCCCTAATGCTAGTCATTTTGACGAGGTGAACAGAATCACAATTTTAACTCCCCAGGCACTAAAGAAGGGAGCATCATGAATTTCTTATAATCTTGCCATCATATCAATAGAGGTGAATTGAAGTAAGAGTTAAAAATTTGGCTATGAACCATCAAAAGGAGAGCCCAGAATCTATATCGACATTCATTTCTGATTTTCACTGGTGAGAAAATATTTTGATTAGATTGAATTTATCTTAAATGTATATTTTGAGGGTCTATACTCTAATGCAAGTGAAGGAGGTTAAAGTTATGTGAATGTCTTGGTTAAAAGCTGCATTATTCAGGGTTCTCCAGAGGAACAAAACTAACAGGATGAATATATATCATAATTAGAATTTGTTCAATTGGCTTGCCCAATATGAACAGGTAGTTTAGTCATAGCTGTTTACATACAGGAGAGGTTAGTGACTTGATAGCTGCTCAGTCCCATGAAGCTGTATGTCTTACTCAGCAATTCCATTTCAGTTAGTGAAGGCCAGGAGGATTCTTAAAGAGTTACTGATCTTCAGACCAAGTTGGTTTTTTAAGTCAGCCAAGGATAACAGCAGTAGCAGCAATATCAGAGTACATGCACTCACCAGCAGGAAGCAGAGGAAGGCAGGCAAAAATAGCCCTGTCTTTCCTTAGATCCCTTTAGATCTGGACAACTATCAGAAGGTGCAGCTTATTCTGATGTGGGGTCTTCCCCTTCAGTTTATCCTTCTAGAAAAGACTCTCACTCACCCTGATTTTATCATGTTGACAGTCAAGATTAATCTTCACAAGACCCAGCCTTGCATATTCTGAGAAGTGAATGAAGATCTCAGTCACTCCCAATATTGTGTTGACTGTCAAAAAGAATAAGAAGTTACATGACAGCCCTTGACTGTGATTTTAATATATATAGACAATTTTGTAATCTAGATTTACCACTTAGGTAATGTAATGAACACCAGAGTGGGCACCTCTGGGGAAAAAAAAAAAAGAGCTGTTATTACCTCCATTAGTCATCACAGAAAGCAAGATCCTTGGCAATTGTCCAAGAGCTGGGAACAGGACTAATTGTTTCTAAGGGCAATGGTGCTGGGATGATTGCCTGACACTTGGTCAGTTGTGCTGACTCTAGCTTCTGTCCTTTATCATCATAAGAAGTGGCAGCTGTTGAATGAGAATGGCAGCGGGACCATCAGTAAACTGTCCTTGCCACCCACCTAGTTTAGCCAAGGGATTTCTAGGTTGTTGAAGGGTGAAGGAGAACCACAGATTTATCTAACAAAAAGCATACAACAAGGCCTAAGCTGTCTTTTAATGGTGTTATGCCACTGCCCCAGGTTTGGTTCTAGCATTAGTATAGGAGTCAGAGTGGCCATGCTGTTCATGCAGAAGTACTGTTTCCACAATCCAGTATCCAAAATGAATAGGTGAGAATAGGCCCAGATATGCAAGAGATGGCCTGTATTTCAGGGAAGTTTGACATTTCCCAAGAAGTGACTGCTCTGGTGGTACTTAGTATAGTGGAAAGAACAGCAGGTTCACAAACCAGGTCATGGTTGATGGTCCAGAGTCCCCAGGAGGTAAGATAAAATAGCTAAAATCATAAAAATGAATAATTATAGTTGTGCTTGTGCATTAAATCTAGAGATCGGGGATCAGACAGACCAACAGACTTCTCTTGAGCCTGTCGGGATCCTATTCCGTGAGAGCTGAATTACATACAGCAGAGCAGACTGACACAGTACATTTATTAAAATGAGGTGTCAGTTGCTTCTAGACTCTTAAAAGACTGAAAAAAAGATGTGTGTGTGTGTGTGTGTGTGTGTGTGTGTGTGTGTGTGTGTGTGTGTGTTTAAATGTTTGGAGCTAAGAGAGTCAGTGGCTATTTCTTGACAGTGTCATGGATTTAAAAATCCTGTTTTGACCAAATATATTTCACTCATTACACTAAAGTAGCCAAGTCATTTTTTTTTTGTATGAGACTAGCCAATTTTGGATTTACATGTCGAGTACCTGTTCATAAGACAGTTACATTTGCACATTTCTTTTGGAGAAAGTTGCACTCAAACTATTTGCCTTCTAAAACTGTGATTTCAAGGTCTTTAGATTGTGAGATTCTCTGGGTGAATATAAATCATGTTTCTTCACAAGTGAAGACAAACTATATCTGAAAAGTTGCTGAAAAACAAAACAAAATGTATTATCCAATTCCATAATAGAAAAAAAATACTAGCCAATTCCTATCTGTTGACTTTCTCAGGCCTATGCAGATCTTGTCAGCTGGACCTGAGACCTGAGGACCTGAAAGAATGGGACAAATTACAGTCTGATGCCATAGACAACCTTACATTAGTTTCACTGCACTTTTATATATGAGTGAAACAATGAAAGCAATGATCCAAGGAAGGTTATTTGAGTTCCAAAAACCATGCTCAGGAAAACATGATCTGAAAAACATATAAATAAGCATCAGTAAGCACATACTAAATATTAACAAAGCAGCCCTTTCTCAGAACTTTTGCAGGACAAACAAATTTAAACATAATTGCCTGCGTCTACTATAGATTATATCTAGGAAAGCAAGAAAGCAAAGCAGAAGGCCATATCAAGTACAGCAAGGACATTTAATACATCCTTTTACCAGATGGTACTCTACAGCTATGTTCTGACATCTAACAAGAAAAAAAAATTCTTATAAACTGAATGCAAATTTTTAACACAGGAGGCATGAAATCACATCTAAGAACAATCCAGGGAACAAAATGAGGTGGGGTAGAAGCCTCTCTCACAGTTCCCCAAGGCATTATTCACCATGCATCATTCTTTTTGCTGTGTTCTGACACTGGCTTCGTGAGGATCATAGTTTTAAATTTCAATAATATTGAGTATGAGAGCCTGAATGTGTGAGACCATGGCATCAAGGTCTTGGGAACCCCCTGCAAAGTCTTGTCTATTCTTCCCACTTACAGAAAATGCCACATTGGGTTGCTATCGGATCAATTACCTCTTTTATCCTCACTCAAGTGGAAGCCAATCTCAACTCTATTTAGCTTCATAAATCAGCATTGTCATGTTTATCATGGTGTGGCTGTGAGAAAATCACCTTTTTTGAACAGGTGTTGGATGACAAGTTTTATTTCTTAAAATCCTTGTTTGTCACGTCTCTTCTTTTAACTAGAAGCAAGAGAGTAGATTCACAGTGATTGATTGCGTGTACTCAATCTGCTAAGGCCAAATTAAATTTTGATATTTGACTTATAAAGCCCATTGTTTGTGAACACTATGTAATTCATGTGTCATGTAGTCAGAGAGATTTGGGCAAAATAACACTATGACTTGCTAAGCAAGATACACTTGATTTTTCTTCTATTTGATATTCATTGAGTCCTCCACAATTTTGAGCGTTTTGGTGCAACTTTAAGTGTAACTGAGCAATGAATGGTAGAGTAATAACTAAATGCATGAGTATTTGTCAATTAGTACATGTCAGCAGATTTTAAAGGCAATTAAAGACCTATTTTCAATCATATTCATAAATCAATCATCACTCTATATTTCTTCTGTAACTTTTCTTTTAAATTCAAATTTTCTAATTCTATCAAGTCTTGGACTATTACTTCAAGGTTTTTTTAATTTACCTTTTCTCTGTATGTAGGTATCTATTTTTTTTTCTTAGTTTTATCTGACCTCTCATCTTTTTCGTTTATTTCTTTACTTATTTTTTTTAATAGATGCACTTTAAACAGGTTCCCTGGGGGACTGGAGAGATGGCTTGGTGATTAAGAGCACCTTCTCCTCATTGAGGCAACTGAGATTTGATTCCCAGTATCCACACAGCAGCTAACAACCCTTTGTAATTCTACTCCCAAGGGATCTGACACACTCTTTTCTTCATTGGCACCAGGCACACATGTGATGCACAAACTTCATGCAAACAAAACACTTAGAAAAAAAAAAACAGTTTTAAAGATGAGGTTCATTTTTCCCTCACATTATTTGAAAACATCATGCTTCAAAACCCTTGAATCTGTTTGCCAAGGGCTGAATAAGGGCTACCAGTCCCTCACATGCCACAGAGGTCCTAAGGTGTTTTGATCTGTATTCCAGAAGATGAGGATGTAGTAATGCAGGCAACAAGAGCATTAGCAGAAACATCGTGTAGAGTCCTAGTGAAACATCTACCTTCAGGAGTATAAACTTCAGTAAATAAAATATTCAAGGAAATCAAGTATTCAACCATATGAGCCTATGGGGATATGCCATATTCAAACAACTACAGTGTCGGAAATTCCACTTTCTTCCTAGTCTCACTTTCATGTATTCTTTTATTTGATTTTATCCCTGCTTGTTTTTTATTTGTTTTGTTGTTGTTGTTGTTGTTTTAGACAGGTCTCACTGTGTAGCTCTGGCTGTCCAGGAACTCACTATGTACACCAGGCTGGCCTTGAATTCACAGAAATCCATCTGCCTTTGTCTCTGCTTCTGAGTACTGGGATTAAAGGAGTCTTTCACTACACCTGGCTCCTTTTGTCTTTATTTTTTTGATATCAGACATTGTAATTGGAGTGAAGTAATATCTCATGGTTCTGATTAGTGTTTGCCTGATGATTAATAGTGTTGCTTCTTGTTGGGTATTTGATCAAAGCAATGAGAAAACTAACAAATTCACACACTATTATTGGGGATATTATGGAAAATAATATGGGGGGAGATAATTCAAAAATTATCCATCAAATCCAATAATCACTATGTAAGAAAACATCTTCACTCCCACACTTATGACATCACTATTTAAAGCAGCCAATATGCCAAGGAAACAAAAATGAGGATAATGGATGAGTGAATAAAGAAAAACAGCTGTAGATGAACAACAGAATATAATCTAACCATAAAAAGAGCTAAATCTTGTTGCCTGGGGCCACTTGTGGAAACTAGCAAAAAATATTTTCAGAGAAATTAATCAGGTACATAAAGAGAAATGTTGCCTTTATTACTTATATGTTGAAGCTAATAATGTTGAGGAGGGGAACAGGGAAGATGGTTAACAGGTAGGGGTTGAGATTTGGATAGAATGATCAATACTAAAAAGTAGGGTAACAATAATCCATAATTAAATAATTGGATATTTCAAAATGGCTAATAGAATTTTGAGTGACCCCCAACACAAAGAAATGCTAAATGTCTAGGTTGATCATACTAATTATTAAGATATGGCATTCTTTGTTAATATCTTTGGGAGCTTACACTTTTCTGAACAGAAATGCATAAGGAGGGGAAGGAGGGGCATATGGGATGGGAAGAGGGACAGGGAGGAGAAGAGGGAGGGAAATTGTGGCCATGATTTAAAATAAATAAATAATTTTTCAAAAAGAGAGGGTACTTATCACTCTACATCCTGGATAAGTACAATTATATTTGTCTTAAAACCACAAGTCGTTAGATTGTAAGATTCCTTTTGCACTGTCCAAGTAAATCTGTTTATATTGAAATCGAGGCATATGTTTTAGTCTGAGACACACAGAAAGAAAAACAGTGCCTATGTGCCTTCCTATGAATGTAAATGGTCAATACTTCTAATTTAGGTCAGTTAAACCTTCCATAGAGTCTCTGTAGAAGTCAATAGATGCAGTGGAATGAATACCTGCTGAACACGGTTGCTTGACAATACTCAGCAGAGACTAGAAGAACCACATGGGGCCAATTTTCCTGCCGAAACTTGCTTAATATGACACCAAAGGAATATTGGAATATTTTCTTTCTTTTTTCTTTCCTCTTTTTTTCTTTTACCAGTAATAGTTTTTTTCACATGTTGTATCTTGATTACAGAGGAGACTCTGATTCCCCTGCCACCGCTCCCATCCTGATCCATTCCATCTGTCTCTCATTAGAAAACAATGAAGCTTCTATTGGATAATAACAAAATAGAGTAAAATAAAATAAAAGAAAAACTAGCATATCAGAATTGGACAAAACAAACAGAAAGAAAAAATCCCGAAAGAAGTCACAAGAATCAGAGACCCACTCATTCACACACTCAGGAATCCCATAAAAACACTAAACTGAATGCCATAATATGCATATAAAGGACCTGTAGACTAAAAAGAGAGAAAAATATAAATAAAATAAAAATTAAAATTAAAAAAGGAAGATCCCTGGCATGAAATTATGAGACAAGGAACTTCCAAAATGCTGTTAACTTCATTTTCTGTTGACCATCTACTGCTGGGCATACAGCCTATCTACCTTATGAGTAGTCTGTTTAACCAGTAAAATTCACTTGGAGGAAACTATCATTTGCAAGTGGTTATCAATTGGAGATAGCTTCTGAGTTAAAGATGGGCATGTGTGTGTCTATTTCTCCCTTTAGCTCTAGGACCTCATCTGGTACAGACATATGCAGGCCCGTGCATGCTGCCTCAGTCTCTGTGAGTTCATATCTGCACAGAGCCTATTGATTTAGAAGGCTTTGTTTTCTTGGTGTCTACCATTCCCTCTGGCTCTTACAAACTTTCTGCCCCCTCTTCTGAGGGGGTTCATGAAGGGAATGTGGTGAGACATCCCCTTTAAGGTTGGATGTTCCAACGTCTCTTACTCTCTGGATAAATTGTGGCTGTGATTCTCTGTATTTGTTCTCATCTGTTGCAGGAGGAAGCTTCTCTGATGGTGTCTGAGCAAGGTACTGATCTATGAGTATAGCAGACTGTCATCAGGAACCATTTATTTGCTTTTATTTTATTTTATTTATTTAAAAATAGATTCTTCTCTTATACACTATATCCTGATCACATTTTCCCCACCCTCAACTCCTCCCAGCCATACCACTCCACCTCTTGTCTCCTCCAGATCCACTCCCCCAGACAGGACAAAACAAGATACAATAAGACAAGGCAAAAGCCCTCCTATTGAGGCTGGACAAGGCAACTCAATAGAAGGAAAAGAATCCCAAGAGCAGGCTAAAGAGTCAGAGATACACCCTCTCCCACTGTTAGGAGTCCTACAAAAATAACAAGCTAGCATCCATAACATATATACAGAGGACCTGGTACAGACCCATGCAAGCCTAGTGCTTGGCACTTTAGTCTCTGTGAGGCCATATGAGCCTTGCTTAGTTGGTTCAGTAGGCCATTCTCCTGGTGTCCTCCATCCCTTCTGACTCCTACAAATGTCCTCACCCACTTCTGTGGGGTTCCCCTATCTCTGAGGGGAAAGACCCAATGGCGATCTCTAATTTAGACTCTCTTTTCCCCTAAGGTCTGGCTTGCTATCTATACCTGCTTCCATCTGATGCCTCAGGAAGCCTCTTTTTGATGAAGACCGGGCAAGGTACTGATCAATGAGTATACAGAATACCACCAGGAAATCATTTCATTCTTTTTGTCTTTTTCTTTGCCTTGGTGTTCTATCCTGGCTCTCAAGGCTATCCAGTCTCAGGTTCCTGGAAGAACAAGAGTTTTGATTTTATTCTACTTCACTGGGCTACCTAATTTAAGGTTCTTGGTGACCTAAGCAGTGTTAGGTATGGAGTCTGTCTTGTGGGCCCTAAATCAAATCAGATATTGCTTGGGTACTCCCATGAGCTTTGTGCTGCCATTACACTAACACATCTTTGGGGCAGCACAGCACTGTAGATCAAAGGGGTTGTGGCTGGGCTGGTGTTAGAGTTTCTACTGTGGTATCAAATGAATATTTTTAATGAAACAATTGTTGGAAAGTAATATAGTAAAAACAAAAATGTCTAGTAACTTAAAATTCCTTTCCTCCTAGATCCTTACCTCTTCGCTCTCATTTTAGAGACTCCAGAAGAAATCTCTTGCTTATGAGATCAATCAAAAAAGAAGAAAAATTGCTTAAAGTAGCTGCAATAGTTGTGGACAGTGGGAACAGATGCGGATGAGGCATGGGGCTGCAAAAGGCTGGAGTATGCCGGGCTGAAGGGGGGACAGAGAAGGACAAAGGAAAGGCAGTGACTGAAAAGGGAGAGAGTTCTTTGGAGTGATCTCCATTTTTTTCTAAGAAAACTCTAGCAATGTTTTGTATTATTTTTCAATTTTTCTCAAGCAAAATTGAATTCTCAGATGTGGAAAGAGGCTGAAATATGAGTCAAGCTGAGTGAAATTCAGCTAAGGGAGTTTCAGTTAAGTATCAGCTTGCAACAAAATGCACCATATGATCTTGTTAGTGTTAAAAATAATAAAATCTATGCAACTGGATGTGCAGGAAAAGAAAAACGAGAGTAGTATGCACAGTAATTTGGGTAGTATATTTTGTTTTAGGAAGCAGAAGAGAGGAAATCTGGGAAACAGATAATATCTCAGTGTATATATTTATTCAGTGTTTGAATTTTGGCTCTTATATGTGGATTAACTTTCTAGTCAGTGAAATAAAACAACAAAAATAACACATGTTGAATACTAAGCGTCTCTTTGAATGTCCGTGGAAGAGCTGCAAGCTTTATAGACGTTCACTGATATCCCTGTCTTTAGAGCTGAGAAAGACAAGAATCTAGTTAAGTGGACTATCCTGAACACTGTGTCTAACATGGGTATTATGTCATCAAATTTAACCTTCAAAACAAAAGGAGCTGGCCAGTGTTACTATCTCCTTGTTACCAGTGAGAAACATGACATATTGAGAGGGTGAACAGCTTTCCCAACTTCATACAGCCTGTATGTGTCAGAACTGGGATTTGAACCTCATACTGAGTCTCTGAAGAGCTTGACATGGATCAGCTTCTCTGCTGCTTCCCACGGGAATTTATGAATATGCAATAGGTGGGAGTGGATATACTATAAAAGAAAAATTAACGGCTGCAGATTAATTTTAATTGGAGAGATCAATGTTAAAAGAGTAAATATACATGCCATAAACCTTAATTGATTATACTAATTTAGTGTTTCCTGTGCTGCTAAAAATGTCCTGAAATAATGATACTTTATGGCATGTATACATTTCCCTTCTTTTGTCTTTGTCAGTAAAGGTCAATTAATATTTTTGGATTTTATACTGCCTGGTAAATATATGGATTTAAAGGTTTTCACGGAAATTTTTAGAAAAGCATGGGAATTAAAGGACCACCCTTTGTCAGACAATTCCCTTCTACATACATCAACACTCCAGCACTGAGAAGATCCCATGTAATTCTTCCCCTCTGCCTCTAGATGGCAGCAGAGGTGTGATTTTTAAATGTTATTAGAGAACTATTGACAAGCTGTTAATGAAAAATGCATAACTTTAGAAGGCTGATAATGAAATTTTATAAAGTTTAATCTGATGAGTGACTGTGTGTGTGTGTGTGTGTGTGTGTGTGTGTTGAAAGTTTCGAGCAATTATTTCACACTATTTATGATATATTCTAAATTTTTCCTCAAGAAACCTCAATATAAACAATAACTTACTAAATTCAACATGCATTATGTACAGTGATACCCAAATTTCACTTTTCTCAATTTCTCAATTTGTAAGCACTTTTAAACTCTCTATGAAAGAGAGAGATAAGTGGGGTGAAGTTGAGTGAGAAAACATTTTGAGATCGTGTGAATTAAGAAATGCTAACATTAATTCTGCCTCTCTGATTCCTTTCAGCAACCTATAATTACTTTTAGGAGATTAAAAGCATCAACTCTAGCAGATGAACATCTTTAAAAGTATTGTAAGATAGCTGCTCACTAATTACTCATTGATTATACAATCTATTTAAGGCACTCTCATATTTAGCATAAAGAAATAGGAGAAAGAGACAATGCACCATGACAAAGTGCATAATCCAATCAGGTAATGCTGATTTTCTAATCTTGTCTTTGTAAGGCTTCACATCTGCTAGGCTGTTGTTTTCCTACCCTGGAAGTAGCAGCTGAGAAGCTCAAATGGAGTCGCTGAAGACAATGAGAGGAAGGAGAGGAAAGACTGTA
>CABHPQ010158445.1:0-12209 GCA_902168405.1 Peromyscus aztecus | reverse complement strand
TGTGTCCATGGCAACCACAGAAACTTTCCCAGGGCTTATGTGGGAAAAGCTGAGCCCCTCAGCCCCACTGCCCTGCTCACCCAGGAGCTGGGCTTTGTTCACGTGCATTCATCTACCTCATGGCTCCACTTTCTCACTTTTTTTTTTTTGGTTTTTCGAGACAGGGTTTCTCTGTGTAGTTTTGGTGCCTGTTCTGGATCTCGCTCTGTAGACCAGGCTGACCTCGAACTCACAGAGATCCGCCTGGCTCTGCTTCCTGAGTGCTGGGATTAAAGGCGTGAGCCACCTCCGCCCGGCCACTTCCTCACTTTTAAAGTCACTTGTACTGGAGCCGAGCCTCAGCTTTAATGCACCTTCGATGAGTTATGGCTCTGGCCCTAAGGCTGGTGACAGAAGCATGGATTTCCTCAGTCAGGTCCCAGGAGCAGCAGAGGCAAATGCAGACAAGGTGTGCTGAGGACAGCCAGTCACCAGGCCAAGTTTGGCTTGGCAGGGCTACCGAGCACGGCACTCCAGAGCCAGATGCTGGCCAGCTGATTTAAACTATCAGGAAGATGGAGGAGTAAATATTTGTACAGGTCACTGTACACCAGGTGTAATTATAGACAGTTCCCAGCAGCAAGGAAGGCAGGAAACAGCCTCCGGATGGATTTAGGGGTTCCCACCATTCCCTGGGTGGCAGGGAGAAGGAGAGGGAGGCGGCAGTGGAGCTGGCTGCCCGAGGGCTTGGCTGGCCCACCTATGTCACGGGCCCCAGAAGCTGAGGGCCCGTGTCCACACAGCAGGATGTGCTCTGCCCTGGGTACTAGTGCTTGGTTCTAAGATGGGCCTGGGATAGCTTGTCTTGAGAACCTAGGCTCCCTGCGGCCTCTAACCCTTAACACAGCAGAGGTGGTGAGGGGTTTGCCTGGGAGACTCTAGGGCTCCAATAGTTCCCCAGGTGTGCAGGCTGGTATTAGTCATAATGCCTTGCAGTGTCGTTTTTCAAATGCATGCACATGCCTTGAAGCTTGCAGAATGCAAACCCACGTAAGAGTTACTAACCTAACTCTCCTGCAATATTTTTCTCTTAAAAGCTATCAAAAATAAAATTAGCTTGAGTGATTTTGGTCCTGTGAAATGAGTCTTCTAGACAAGTACTCTACCACCAAGCCTCATCCCAGCCCCTAGTGTGGAGAAGAGACTCCTCTGGAGTCAGACACTCAAGAACAGGAAGGGCCCTGTACAGCAGGCTCATAAGCACTCTGCTCCTGAGGCCCTTTGCTGTGTTTCGTTTGCTCTTCTGTGCTCCCTGTGCACAAGGCTTCCTGTCCCTATGCACAGATGTCAGAAAGCCCTCTCCTAAGACGGGAACGTGTGGAAGGGGTCCGGAAGGTGCCAAGGTTATAAACGCGAAACTTTGGATGGAGCACATAGGGTCTGAAACCTGCTTAGGTGCCTCTAGCAGTTCCTGAGGAAGATGCTAAGAAAGGCTTATGCAAGAGCATGCAGCACCAGAGCATGCAGCTCCAGAGCATGCAGAGCCAGAGCATGCAGCGCCAGGAAGTCCAAGTTCTACGTTCTGCTCATGGCCTGAAGGGACATCTTGGAATGTGGCTGCTAGCAAAGGACAGGTGAGCAATAGATAGGTAGAACTGGGCAAATCTTCATGTGTGCACAGCTGGAGAGTTCCCCAAGAATCTTCTACGTCCAACAAAGGGGACTCAGACCAGGCTGGGGCACAGGCAGCTAGGACTGAACTGCGGGGAGCAGCTCACATGGAGTCCTCAGTCTGACTGCTGGCAAACTCAGCAAGACGGGAGCATGGAAGACACCAAGCCCTGGTGGGTGACAAGTGGCAACCACTCAGTCCTACCACAGCAGGCAGCTGGCTGTCAAACAGTTGATGTACAGCCACATGCAGCTCAGAGGACAGTGAGGTGTGAACTCAAAGTCCCCCTCAGCTGGTGGATTGGCAGCTGGCCATACACGCTCCCTAGCCCAGGCAAAGTGCTCACTTGCTCTGGCACCAATGGGCACTGGCAAGAGGCTGGAACACAAGTTCTACCTGTCTGGTCAGGCTGCCTCCCAGGTTCATGGTGCCCGAGCCGGATTTGTTGGTTTGCAGCCACAGCATCACCGTAGAAGTCAACTTGTAATGGGCGGTACGGCCACTGGACTTCTCCTGGGGGAGAGGACAGAGAACATCACATCAGGTGAACCTGAGCTGAGGAGGGAGACTTGGAGCTCCCACCCCATGCCAAGGCCATTCCTCCCTTATAAAACCACCATGGTTTTTATAGGGCAGATCTGCAATAGGAGTTCAGCATCAATAAGTACTATCGCCCTGACTTATCTTTATCCAAATGGCTTTGGGCATTTTTAGGAATTAGTGGGGGCGCATATCCTAGCATGCCCCTTGTGAAAGCATCTGGAGATCAGGGCTGCCCTGTGGGTGTGGCACATGCACTATGCACTGGGGGGGGGGGGGGTCTTCCTGTACCTGCACTTCCACCACATGGATAGAATCCCAGCAGCCTTTGATCTTCTTTGACCCGTCTCCAGCCTTCTTTATGAGAATCACTCCAGCGAAGCCATGATCCAGATCCCAGAGGTAGACAGATGAGACGCCACCTTCAAAATACCTGCAAGAGACAACACCCATGGACCGTTAGATGCTGAGCCAAGCTCTGGGCCTTTGGCTCAGGTCCCAGACTGTTGACAGTAATGGTGCACTCAGATGACACCCTAGACACCTGTCAAGGATTAAGAAGCATCCATGAAAGGTGCCAGGGCTGGCCTTATGACATGGTCTGACCATCCCATGGCTGCAGAGGCAGAAAAGCAAGGGCTTAGATGAAGGCCAGGAAGACTGAAGATCAGTTTGAGCTTTGTGTCTTTGGCAACCTTACTGAACTTCTCTGGGTGTCAGCTTCCTCCCAGGTACAAGATCCAGCACAGTATGTCCCTCCTCACAGGACAGAGCTGGCCATCACTGGGAAACGTTGCTTCTGCAATCAACTGTCACCTCGTGTACCATTTCTATCTTTCCGAAAGGCTGCCTGACAAGCCTGCCCCACACCCCCACGTTTACCAGGAATCGTGCTAGTTTTGTCAGAGTGCCATGCTGTTGAACCCCACCAGAATGAAGGGCTGTATGTGGGACGGTGCTTCCTCCTCAGGTCCAAGTCAACACTGAAAAACCCACAGAGGGGATGAAACACAGGAGGGAAGAATGCAGAGGCCAATACACTAGGGTCCCAGATCGAGGGTGACAGACAGATGGCTGCTGAGATCTGTGAGGGCAGCTGCTGTGACCTCAGACTCTGCCAATAACCAACCAACACAACTCCAGGAAATCCCATCTCTTGTGGCCAGCATTTTTCTCATCATACTGTCCAGTGCCTCGCTAACCTCAGGTCAAGCCCTGGCAACCACAGGCACACCGTCAAGGTCACGGGGCTGGAACCATGGGAACAGGGCCTCAGCACCCACACTATATACAGGGTGGGTCTCAGGCAGACATGGGCTGGTGCCAGCAGCCTCTGACTGGCTCTGCCTATGGCTCATGCAGTCAGGAACAATAAGCTAAGGAGAGTGACTACAGGCCTACTGTGTAAATCTGGGCCACAGAAATAATACTAGGACACTGAAGAAAAAAAAAAACCTTAAGTGGATACCCAACAAATGATTATTTGGGGTGAAGAGGGTACTTTTTGGCAAGAAGAGACAGGCTCTCACTACCAAGCCCAGGCCAGTCTGTCCTTGAACTCACATCCTTCTGCCTTGGTCTCCCGAGTGCTGGAGTTACTGGTATGAAAATTACTGCTGTTGATAGTAAAATGAAATATATCCAAAATTAACAAGTGTCTGTTGTTTAGGTCACAATAAAGTTGTTATATAATTAAAAAGAAGTCACATGGTAGAGAATGAGGGAGAGAGAAATACACGAGTTCTTTGGGGAGTCAGCTCCAAACCTGTAGCCCTACATCCTTAGGCTTTGGTTAGAAAATGAAAAGGCTATGTGTACCAAACATGCACAGACTTTCTCGTCTTCTGATTTGCTAAGATGGACCGTGCAACTGCAGCTAACTTAGAATAGAGTTTCACTCTCCAAGCAATCTCAGCAGTGTGGGTGCACATGCTTGGCACCCCAGCACCTGAGAAGCCGAGGCAAGATTGGCATCGGTTTAAGTCTAGGCTATAAGTGAGTTCCAGGCCAGCCAGAGCTACAGAATAAGGCTCTGTCTCACAGCAACAAAGGGCATCATAAGCAATCTAAAATGACTTATAACACACGGGAGCAGTTGAGTAGGTCCTGTGTAATTACTCTGTCATTTTATATGAAGGCCTTGGGCATTCAAGGACTTTGACATCCACTAGGCACTGAGGGCGGGCCAGCTATACTGTTTCTGCAAATCCTCCCACCCCACCCCCCTACCCCGAGACAGGGTTTCTCTGTGTAGCTTTGGAGCCTATCCTGGAACTCGCTCTGTAGACCAGGCTGGCCTTGAACTCACAGAGACCTGCCTGCCTCTGCCTCCCAAATGCTGCTCAGCCTGTTTCTACAATTTGATCTTGATTCTAAAACTATTTCAAACCAACAATACCCCCCCAATAAGATACATACCAGAGTGTAACTGAGAATATGAAACCAAAGTTCCTCTGCTGCCAAGGACACAAATCTCACATCCACAAAGTACAGGTAACATGGCTGGTCTATCTTTCACTCCTATCTCCCTGAGGCACCCCCACTCTGACCCTGTATCCTCAAAACCGCCCCCCCCCCACCATGATCCCTTGAGGACTGGGCCCAGCCCTTGTGCCTCTATTGTGAAGGAGGGATCAAACTGAATTTCTGGTCCTGTCTCCCACCAGCCGGGTGGGACATGGCAGGCCTGCCTGGTAGCCATCTGTGAGTATCTGTTGACTAAGTGCCCAAGTGCTGGGCAGAGTACATGCTGCTCACAGGCACGGATGGGCAACCATAGGACTAGTGTTCAGGGACATCACTTGGTGAATCCAGGATGATGGCCAGCAAGGGGCTCTTGGACCCCACTCTAGGGCATTAATTCTTTCTCTTGTTGAGAAACTCCCTGCAAATGCCCCTCGCCCCCTTGGCATGAGGGAAACGAAGTACTGTGATGTGGGACTACTCTAGGAGCCACATCTCATATGGTGTGCAGCACAAACCAAGCTATTCTGGAATGTTCCTGGAATGTGCAAAGATGGACTGGTCACCTCTAGGTCACTGCTGGATGAGGCTTTGAGGTAGCAACAGATTTCCTGACTCGTGTTCTCATGTTCTGTGGCCTCAGCTGTGAGCCGAGGAAGGAGGCGCAGCCCACAGCAAAAGCTAAAAGCGCCAAGGATGTTCTTACGCGAGGACTGCTGGATGCTTCCTTTCTGCCTGCCCACTTGGCCCTGCAGAGCTCAGGCCCCAAGCCCAGCCAGTACCACCCTTCCCCGACTCGCGGCTGGCAAAGCCTGATGCTGCAGTATTGTTCTTGTCACAGGACACTTCCCGGTGTTGGCTCAGGCTGCCTTGAAAGCTTCTGTCAACACTAGCCAGTGACCAGTTCAATCGCACCAGATGACCCAAGGTGAATCCCCCAGGACCACCCCAGTGTTGCATGTTCTTACAGAAAACAACAGCATGTATAAGGTGGGACAGGCTGCCCCAGGCCCAGCACTCCAGCCCAAAGCTTGGGTCTGCTCTGGGCAGTTTCTCTCAGGTACCCTCAGCTTCCCCTGAGGGCCACACAGGCTGGGTCTAGAGTTTCAAAATGCTGGAATTGAAGGAGGCAAAAAATGCAAGCACAAGGTGACCTCCTTGTGGGCTCCCCTCCTTGAATTAAAAAGAAAAAAACCAAAAACTTTTTGGAGACCATCATAAAAAAGGAAATTTAAAAATTAGCTCACAATACCATAAATCGACATTTCCCACAAGTCTGATTTTTCCGAAGTTCCTTCCAGGCTTTGTTGAGATGTCGGATTTTTATGTAACTGTGAAGGATGGTGCCAGGCCGAGTGTGGCATTTTTCACCAGGCAGCTCATCCCCAGCCCTTTTCCACTGTGGCTAGTGTCCCATCGAGAGGCTCCTCACTGGCCATCTGACTTTCCATATGGATCTGCTGGCCACAGGGCAGAGGCCACGCTGCCAGCTCTCCCCATGAACTGGGGTGCTCTCTGTGGGGGCAGGGAGGACAAGCGAGACTGCTCCTCAGGAAGGGCCCTGACACCACAACAACTCAAGAACAGACTTGATTCCAGAGACCAAGAGGGACCTCTGGGAACTCGCAGTGGCTGCAAGTCTCAACATGATGGTTCAATACAAAGGAACTGAAGCCCAAGTGATTAGAAGGGCCATTCTGGAATCACCCGAAACCTCAGCTTTGCTGGCAAGCACTGTCAGAAGGGCTGCTTGTGCTGTCGGGTGGGAGGCGGCCGTGGGGTGCACAAATAGTTGTACCCCCATTATATGGTTTATGGTTTTACTCTGCGCGTGAAGCATTAATTAAAGAAGGACCTCAACAAGGCTTTGAAAATTTATTCTTACCTACTGTACTTTGATCACAGTGACATGAAACAAGGAAACATAATTTTCTGTGGTTCACATTTATGAGTTTTTACATAAAGGCT
This sequence comes from Peromyscus aztecus, assembly GCA_902168405.1. Taxonomy (NCBI): domain Eukaryota; kingdom Metazoa; phylum Chordata; class Mammalia; order Rodentia; family Cricetidae; genus Peromyscus; species Peromyscus aztecus. Next base: position 5,587 of record CABHPQ010158445.1, on the reverse strand, counting down.
TTTGTGGGTATTTTCAGAATGTGCTAAAACGCTGTCTGAAACCACATGAAGCCGCAGGAGGCGTTGCCCGCCAGAACTAACAGCACACACATGGAAGTACTTTGATTGGCCTTTGTACATTTAATGAGTCAAACAGTATTAATATTGTTTAAATGCTAACATGCTCTTTCAATGAGGTGGCTCTGCCATCGTTCCAGGCCTGCTCTGGGGCCTTGCATGTCAACAAGACTGGGAGCAACATGGCCAGGCACGAGAGGTTGGGGGATCTAGGCAATACCACTCAGGTTTCGACAATTTCAAAAGCTCCAGTTCTCTCAGGAGTGAAGAGGGGTCCAGGAGGAAAAGAACATAGGGCTCCCACCTCAGTGGAGGGGAAGCAACAACGGGGCGGGGTCACTACACAGGCCAACATGGCAGCTCTCAGGAAGCTGAGACAGGAGCCACCTCTCAGGAAGACCACAGAGATGCTATCTTGGACAAGGTTGGGCCATGAAGGGGTAGAACCCCAGAAAGCCTCACAGCAGACTTAATGACAGATTGCCAGTGTGTGTGTGTGTGTGTGTGTGTGTGTGCGCGCGCGCGCGCGCGCGCATGTAACATCAGCTTTGCCATCAGTCCCATCAGAAGTCCTGGTGGCTCCGGCTGAGGCGGAAATCAATGTCTACAAAGGAGAACAGACCTGTGGAATGGCCTTGTGGCTGGGATTAGAGAGATGGGGGGCAGAGGAAGAGGCTCTAGAGAGATGGGGGCAGAGGAAGAGGCTCTAGTCCACCCATCTGAGAATGGCAAGATGATCACTACATGACTGAGGCACAGGGGTACCTTGGCACGGGATGAGGCAGGAAGCACAAAGCAAGAGCCTCGGAGGGGCTGGCCATCTGCCAGTGAGGCCAGTCACAATCATGCACCTATGTGAGCATATTCTAGTCCCCTGAAGATCCTAAATGGATCGCCATTTCTCTTCTGAGTTCCAGGTGATTTCTTCCCGAAAACCCCTTTCCAGCTGCATCCTGTCAGTCACACACAGAGTCCATGCCCACAGTCTGTGCACTTCAGAACAAAATAAAAAACATAATACACTCCAAACGACCCACTTCACAGAAGTAGAAAGAGGTATTCTGGCTGTCAAAACTTTATGGAGTGTTTGATGCTGAGGTGTGCGGAGATCTTGGATGGAAACTCACTTTGGGAATCTGAGCTGTAACTGTGACCCACCCAATCTGTAGTCTTGGCTAGTCTTGAGTGGCTCTGGAAACTGGCCCATGCTCCAGCATCCTGGGACAGTGGCCAGGTTTGAATACAAAGGTCTCAAATGCACTGAGTCCTGGGACACAGCCTTTCAAAGGGCAGCAAGGCCGAGGCCAGGCCAGACTTGCTGGGAACTGACCTTCCAGCACTGTGGCTCTGAGAGACATGCCTTCAGCCACGAACTTGCCTGGGCTCAGGCCTGAGATATCCATGATGCTGACCCAGGCCCACAGACCCAGCTAGATCAAGGGCTTAAGGAAGGAAGCCTCAAAGACACTAGGTGGGACTTCCTTCTGAAGCTAGATTAAGTAACAGCAAGCCATACAGGCATGGCTGAACATACTTGTACACACGTCACTTAGAAGACCGAGGCAGGAAGGTCAAGAATTCAAATGGTATCCAGACAACATAGTGAGACTCTGTCTGAAGTAAACTAAAGTGTGGGGCTGGGGAGACGGCTTGCTGGATAAGAGTGCTTACATGAGGGTCTAAGTTTGAATCCCCAGCACCCACATAAAAAAGCTGGGCATGGGCTGGTGACGTGGTTTAGCAGGTAAAGACACCTGTTACCAAGCCTAATGACTTAATCCAATCCATGGAGGAAGGAGAGAAATGACTCCCCCAAGTTGTCCATATGTGCATGTGGATGCACACATGCACACACACAATTAATACATTAAAATGTAAATTAAAAAAGAAAAGAAAAGCTGGGGCCAGATGTAGTGGTGTACCCCTTTATTCCCAGCACTTGGGAGGCAGAGGCAGGCAAGGCCAGTTGGGTCTACAGAGTGAGTTCCAGTCTAGCCAAGGCTACAAAGTGAAACCCTGTCTCAAAAACAAACAAAAACCAAACCAAAAAGCCTGTGTGTGTGTTTGGCTGTGTGTGCGGTGCTTGTCTGTAACCTCAGTGTTGGGGAATGAAGACAGGTAGATCCTGGGAGCTCTTGGCCAGCTACCCTGGCTGAAAGGTGAATTACAGGTTCAGAGAGGTCTACCTCATGGGAATAAGGTGGCGAGCAGTAGGGGATGATCCTCTAAGGGCTGCTCTGGCCTCTGCATGAGTGTGAGCAGCTACTTACACAGGCATACACCATACATACATACACACACACACACACACACACACACACACACACACACACACACACCCCAAGCAAAGGAACCCCCAAATGCCTAGATAAAGCCAAAAACAAAGCCAGGAATATTAATCGGTACTGACATGGCGCCAAAGACCATTTCCTTATGCGGAAATCAGGGAGACAGTCAAAGTGTGCCTCTCAGCCCCACTCCTGGGACCCCAGGGGCCACGCCTCTCAGCTTAAGGGGTAGATCCTGAATGCCCCAGGGGCAGATTCATGATATCTTACATCTCTGTCAAAAGCGCCTGCTTACACAGTTCCAGGGACAGGGACACACTACCTCCTGAAGCAAACATTTCTGTTTCAAACACTGGATGTGAGTGAAGCCTCTGGCTTCTAGTATCACCCGGGGACAGGGATGTCATACTCCTCACACATATGTGAAGATGGCTCCCGTAAACTCCAAGAGTTCTGGCCGTTCAGTCCCTCAGTGTTCCTGCTGTGACACGGTGTTAAGTCACCATGCTCCATTCACCTACCCCTCAACATCCTGCAGGTCGCCAATGTCCTTCCCAAGGTGGGAGGACAGAACGCTAATACCTGAGTCTAGTGTTAACCACATCTCCACATCAAGGCCTTGCCGGCAGGTTCCTGTGCCACACTCCACATGCTGAGCTGCAGCCACCCCAATGACACCTGCTTCCTCATGTGCAGCCAGTGTCTTGTCTCCTACCCGCCCTGGGTCACCTTCCCACAGGGGTCGCTGTGACTCGGAATCGATGAGAGGAAGAAGGGAGGCAGGAGAGTAACCACGTTCCGGGTTTCACAGACCAGCTTCCTGCACCAGGGAGCTGCAAGGCTTTCTAGACAGAGCACAGTGTGGCCTGAGCAAGGAAGGCCCTGCAGGGGAAACTGAGGTCAGCCTGGAGGGGCTAGCCTCTGACACCTCTGTCAAGCTGAAGACAGAACCAAGACAAAGAAGGGTCTCAAGGCTTCTGAGAGACAGAGGGAATGGCTAAGGCAGGCTGGCTGCAAAGCTAGCTAAGGGTCTAGGAAAACCAGAGTGGTCTCAAGTGGTAGGCGCCCTTCATCGTCTAGTGACAGGCTGGCGGTAGAGTAGCTCTTAGGTTATGAACATCTCCTCTTGCCTCCTTAATCTCCTTCTGTCACAGACACGTTGTTCTGCTTCTGAGATCTCACTAAATAGTAGCACAAGACTGTGACGATGGTCACTGTGACATTTTTTCACTAGAACCAGCATGTGGACAGAGCAGGGACAAGGTCACACAGACAAGACTCAGGTTTGATGACACTTTGTGGTAAGGAGAAAAAACAGACAGAAGAGAGCCATCCTACCAGGGACTAAGGGTCTAGCTCCCTGACAGTACCTTCATGTCCCTCCCCAGACTAAAACTACCACATCCACAGATACCAACAGTACTGGCTTCTCGGATCACCCTTTATATCCTTCTGATATGAGAAGGGTACCTGCTTCTCATAGGTAGGAGCAATTCAACTTCAGCTCAGGAATGAGGGGAGCCTCCAGTGTACCTCAGGAATGAGAGTGTACCTGGAAAGGCTTCTGAAGCCAGGCGCCTCCTGTCTGTATGACCAACATTCCTTTTGCACCCAATGGCTCCAAACTCATGATTTTCCTATCTCCTGTCAACAGGAGAACCCAGGAGTTGCCCCACATGTACCAGTGTGCAGCCCAGAGAGCTGCAGATGCCCATAACTCCAGGGAGCTGGGCAATGAATGCTCTTCTAATTGGCTATACCAGCTCAGTTTAAGGGTACATGTCTGGAGACAGGAGGAGGTGACAGGATCAAGGACCTAGCCTTGGAGCCTGGTGCGTGGCGCCACGCATCAGGCTAGTTCGCTTTGACCCCTATGTGCTCTGAACTACCCAGGTGCCATCCCCTCCGAAACACAAAGTGCTGCTTGCTGTGAGCAGAGTCCCACCTCCATGGCCCCGGGAGCTAGATTTGGCGGCACACAAAATAGAGAGATTAACCTTGGCTATGTTCAGATATGATGCAGAAACCTAGTCACCCTTGTTTGTGTGTGAACAGCTGTTTTTGCCACAGTTTACAGAACGTGTCTCAGTCTGCCCGCAGACACAGGACAGGTATTCTGTGGAAATTCCTCTCAGTACACACAGGTGCAGTGATCCCCTGAGCAAACATACCAATCGGCTTAGGCATGTGCAGCTTTAATGCCAGTTCTGCTCAGAAGTGCACATCTGGACCACGGCTGTCTTTTACAGCCTTTCATTTTTGACTTAAAGGGAAATAATGAAGGCCTCTCTGGAAATGACGGTGTGGCTGGAGGGGCTTGGGGATCTGTCAAAGCATCTACACTCAACACCGCAGGGACTGCCTCTGCTTGTGCACTCCGCTCGGAAATGTCAGCTCCATGGAACTTGCCTCCTGAGCAGATCACCACTCAGGATTCTTGGGCTATCAAACCACCTCAACTGACCAGAGCTGTCCTTTTTTGGGAACTCATTTTGGGCTCAAAACTTTGAATACATGATTTCACAGTTAGGAAAACTGTAGAGGCTGGGGTGGGGTGGGGTGGGGTGGGGTAGGGTAGGGTGGGGTGGGTTGACTTAGTGGATCGAGTGCCTGTTTTGTAAGTCTGAGGATGTAAGTTGGGATCCCCACAACCCACATAAAAACTGGCCATGGCAGTGTGTGGCTGCAACTGACAAATAGAGACAAGATCATCCCTGGGGCTCGCTGGCCAGTCAGTCTAGCTAATTCGTGAGCTCAGGTTGTGAGACACTCCGTCTCAAAAAACAAAATGGAGAACAACAGAAGAAGACATTTGATGTCAACCTCTGGCCTCCACACATGCATATACAGAGGAAGAGCACACCTGCACACTCTCATACACAAGTACACATGTATGTGCACGTGTGAGTCCACATATACACGGCCCCAAGCAAACCAAAACTGTATGCTAGAAAGGCAGGGGATGCACCCAAGTCACAGGCTGGGAAGAAGGCAGCTGGGACAGTTGTTTGGAGTGACTTGGTTAAGGCTTATATTCTGTGCTCACACCAGATTGACTGGCCTCGTGGAACATCCTAGCTGTGAGGAGAAGTGATACATAACCTCCAGCTAATTACATGTATGCGTGAAAACCTGCCACCATAAGAAAACCAGAGCAGGCAAGGAGCCCAGAGGAGGCTCAGAAGCCAGGGAATGCCACTGAATACTTTTACAAGGAATGTGGGAAGGCAAATCCCCTGCTT